>CM021105.1:603470092-603562957 GCA_007115665.2 Sequoiadendron giganteum
GCCATTCGGCCCACATGATTACAAAACCCTACTAAAAGTAACATGGATCAGACCCAGGTCCAGAGATTTAGTTAAGGCCATGATCTAGTTTATACAAATGGCCAATGTACAAATCAACCAAATTCATCTCAGATGGCTATGGATGTTCCACAGCCTGAATCAACTAGTTATAGAAAGAGGCTTCATATTGAATTAGGTTGAAAGTTAACTGAATAAATGAGCATTATAGGCAGTCACAGTTGTGTACCTTAGAGTCTTTGAAGGCATCTGGATTTGCCAAACATGAAATATCTCTCTACAACACTTTTGAATGCTAAATATGTCATCAGGACAAGCAACCAAGGCATTGTAGATAACTTCTATACATGCCAAAGAAAAACTATCTCCACTACAATCTGGCTCATGCACTTTGGCGTTATACTTTATTAATAAAAAGTACTACAAGTACTACAAATTTCAGTAAAGATTACTTCAAAATCATGTATCTTTGTTTTACTTACAAATCTATTGTTCTAGTCTTCCACAATGTTTTTGATTACATAAACTTGGGAGGAACAAAATGCAGCAAACTACATATTGTTAAAAATGCTGATTAGAAAATTTTATAAAATATCGATAAGATCCTTAATAATGGTACTCAAGAGTACATCACAATACATAGGTAAGAAGCTAGCTAACATTCCCGCTAATTCATATCTGTCCATAGGCCATAGGAGGCATCTGCAAGCAGCAAATCTCCTATACAGATAACCAAAACCATCAAGCCCTTACTTGCAGGACCTGAAAGCAAAATGATGTTAATCCAACCAACCCAACCACCATAAACCCATATTAACCAGTCAAAACTAGAAGCTACCCATAATAGTTAAGGACCTATGAAACAATCCCATAAAGAGATCAAACCAATGTGATTTCATGGCTTCAGCTGCTGCTGCTGGTTCTTGACATCCACACTGGTTGTACAAGCCAACAGACAAGTGAAGATAGCAGCCAGAACAACACAAGAAACCTTGAAAAACTTGGCTCTGAGATTTCCCAACAGATACAGAATTCTCTTGCGGGTAAAACTCTTCTTCATTTTGATCAATCCCTCCTTGGCTTTCTTCAACCTATTTTTTGTCTTTTGAGGGACTGTCTCCTTCCTAGAGAATGTGTAACTCCTCAAGAACATCTGTCTGCAAGCATAGCTCTCATATGTTGATGTGACTCTTGTGATCTTCTTTGAGCAGCTGTCCTCTCTGTCCATGCTTAACACCCTAACAAACTCTGCATCTGAATCTGGCCATTTATACAAGCTCATGAAATTCAATCTCACTGGAACCTGTGCATCCAGGCAACCTGCAACACAGCTTGAATTCATCATGCTTCCTCAAATCTATGCACAGCCCACAAGATTGTTCTCACTTGGGTCTCTCAAATTTGTCATATAAATCCTTTGAGATGAGTGTATCTCTGCTTGTGCAGATCTAAATGATGGTGCAGCAAGTTCTAAAGCCAGACATTATGTAGGTGGCCAAGCAAATTGTGGACATCATGAGTATGACAATGTAACCAGCACTTGAAGACATCAAAACAAATTGTCTACCATAGATTTATAGCAAAACTTTGAGAAACGAGAAAAGGAGATAATTCACAGGTAAAAGCAGGGCATGGGGTAGATTTTCTGACGGTTTCTTTTGACTAAAGTTGCAATAATCGGAGGACAAAGCATGTTTTATGTTTTAATATTATATTCCGTGGGGCAATCCGCTCCCACGACAATAGCACGCCTATAATAAAGTCCTGGCTAAAGCTAATGAACCGTTTCCTTTTTAACCTCAAGTGAATAACAGATTCTTAAGGCAAGTCTCCATAAAAGCTATCAGATTTGTACCATGACAAACATTCTTTACTGGCAAAAACATTGCATTTGAATCATTGGAGTCTGTAACTAACCTTTATGTCACCGTGGTCATTCATTGGAGGTTTTGTTCACACTCGGGAGATTAGTAAGGTGGAACAAACTTCAATAAAAGTGGTTTGCATGATGAGGTTTTATTTTTACCTTCATTCATGTTTTTGAGATTTTGATGTTTTTTATTTGATTTCATAAAGCTAATATAAAATTACATATTAAAAAGTTTATGTATGTTTGGTGTAGTTGTAAATTGTTGTGAGATGTAAGTTATATGTTAATAGTTTGACTTTTGTCTCCTTTAATACAATATCAATTGAGAATGAGAAGTAGAAATAGCTTAGTTGCTTTAATCCACTACCACAATCATAACCAAATATTGTCATTCACGCATTTTATAATGAAGTCTCTAACTCTTTCTTCTATGAACTTAAAGGAGATTATTTAAATAGAAATTGGTGTAAACACAATAGTGTTTGGAGAGTGGATTATATAGGAAGGGTATCTATCTCGTGAGAATACAAGTGTCGGTGTGGTGTTTGGAATGGGTCCTCTTTTATCAAGGTTAAAGGCACTAGCGACCTTAGTTACAACTTGCAAATAGGGTGAAGAGGGGGGGAATTCAAAGGCATGAAAGGACATGTTTTTTCCAAAGAAAAATTGCTTCTAGGGGAGTTAGAGAAGATAAAGGATAATGCCAAGTTTTTGTTGGAAGCACTAGTTTCTTAGATGTGTTGTATGAGCATCATACCTAACCTAGGTGAGCATCCCATTCTTTCCTTAGAAAAATAAGTCCTTTATGAGGTAGAAAAGTTTTCTAGTAAAGGTTTAATCTACAAGTTTCATTCTTTTTGGTCAAGTCTTCTAGACTTATTAGATCCCTAATAATTAGGCCAAGAAGATCGAAGGTATGATAAAGATATATCCAAGTGCCTAGGGAATTTTTGTATTAGAGTATGGTTGCATGAGCCTTGGTTCTAGGATAAGAATGTTTTGCTAATAAAAAACTTGGTTTGCTTGTGTGGGTTAGGCTCCCATATCATCTTCTTCAATTCTAGGTGGATGCATACTTTACTTTCTAGGCATAAACAATTTGTTAAATATATTTTTGGCAATAGATTCATTAATTGATGGGCTAATTCACTTACTCAACCTTAGCTAGGATCCACTTTCAGTTAGATTTGTCTAAAGGGTTCCCTAAAGAAGTATGGCTAAAGGTTGAGGATAGGATATGGAAGTAGGGCATTGGTTATGAAAATACTCTTTTTCACCATCATGGATGATTTTGGGTAGGATATACAATAATTGAATGTAAGATTGATATGCCCAAAATCGCCAAGAAGGCTACATAGTGGCAAGGTGTTGGATTCTCCCACAAGTATTAAAGTTAAAGAGTTTTTCTCCAACCCCCCTTTGTTGCTTCAAATAGCACATTATTATGTGGATTTGTATACAATAAAGAGGTGTAAGGTTCCAAGTTACAATAGATGCAAGAGAAAAACCCTCCTCTTACCTCTTTTGTCACCAAAATATGTGCAAATACTATGAAATCATCCCTAGCGAAAGAGATCGGAATCACCAAAAATTGCAGAGTCACCAAGTGCTTGTAGGTGTCTCTAATGACTGTAATTGCTAAGATCGCACCAATCTCTTGATAGGATGATGTAAATTTCATCACACTTGTCCCATTGGTTTTGCAAGAAATTGTTGTCACTTGAAATTGCACCCTTTGTTGAAACAAGTTCAACATTCTAGTGATACAATAGGAATGATTTCAAAGTGTGGGACCCTTGTGAATGAGACCAAACCTCCAGAGAAGGTTAGATCCTTTACTAAATCTAGATGCATGTGTTTATCCAACCTAACGTGGATTAAACCTATAGACTAATCTTATTCTATTGATTTTCCAAGGGAAAGGGATAGAAGAAATTGTAGGAAATGAAAAGAGGTGATGAACCCATATTTAAGAGAGTTTCCTCCTTGCCCATAACAACATAAAAATTTGATAAAACCACCTAAACTCACACAAATCCCATTTAGTAGCCCTTGGAGAAAAATATGAAAGTAAGGGATTCAACATTCACTAGGAGGGAAGAGAGTATCCATAAATAGTTACTCCAAATCATTGTTACACAACATACATATCCAAAAAAGTAGTAAACCAATTTACATATGAAGGTAAGAAGATATTACACAACATATAGAAAGTGAGAAGAGGTGAAAACAAGGTAAGTTTTATTGATCTAAAGGCATTGATCCTATTTACAATAGCATAAATACAAGAGAATAACTCATATTGTTTTTCCTCTGGTAGAGAAATTGAAGGAAGAATCTTTTTACAATTAAAAATGGATATGCATATATCATTTTGTTAATCAACCAAAAGAGAAAACATACATATTTGCATGAGAATTTAGAGATCAATGATCTTTTGCCAATGCAAGGGCAACCATGTCTTCTTGTTAGATATTTATCATTTTTAACCCTAAAAATACCATGAAACATGTGCTCGCATTCCCAAGGAGAATAGGAGACCATCCCCTTTCAACTAGCATCACCTTTGGCATTGAAATCTACTCAAAAAAGGAAGGGCATGTTGGTGGGAAAAGGACATGGTAGGTAGTGATTAAACACATTCAATGCCACCATGGGGCTCAAAACCCTTCAAAAATTCATTTTAAATAGTAAAAAAATTGCCAAAATGCTTATTGTGAGCTTCTATTCTTAGTTTTTGACCATAGTATTAAAAACTGCAAACCCCCAATAAAGACAAGCAAAGTTTTCAGAGTATTGGACCATCACTTACCCATTGAACCATCAAACTTAGGAGAGAAGAATGAAAACCTTTGATGTCTCAACATGCACCTTTATCATAATTACCTTGTCGAACCATCAACCATTGGGATTTCGTTGAACTACTTTCCATGAGAGGAAATATATTTGGTATTGAGGGATAAGAAAAGCTGAAAATATGACTTTGATAAACATTACATAGAGAAGAATAGAGTTCTAGGATTTCAAGGATGAATGGAAGGGGATATCATCATGGGGATGGCCAAAAGTTTGAAAGGATTATACAAATTTTGGAGTGAACTGAGGAAAATGTTAGAGAATTGAAATTTTAGGGAAGACATGATTAGGACAAGTTTGAAAGAGGGAGGAATGAAGAATAATAAAATTTTGATAGACGCAAGGGACTTAGACCTTTAGAAGACTTTTGGGCTTCAAAGATTAGGAATGAAATGGAATGGTATGAAGGTAAGGAAAACCTTGATAGTCCAAAAGGCTAATAAATTAAACACGAGAAAAATTTAGGTTTCGAATTTTGGGGATCAGGGGTGCTTCAAGGAGGCATGTTTAAAAAGGAAACATCAATAGTTTGAGAGGCCCACAAACTAAAAACTTAAGAAAATTTTACAAGGCTTCTAGGTAGGGTTTTGAGATCGATAAGAAAGGAAAGCAAGGATGGGTATCCCAAAATTTTGGAACTCCAAAAAACACACCACTTAGCCCATAATAACCTTTGAACTTCAAGGGTTAGGGATGTTAAGGAATTATATGAATGTAAGAGAAATAATGATAGTCCAAAAGGCCAATAAACACAACATAACCAATTTTGAAAGGATTTGAGGTCAAAAGGGAAAGTAGACATGTATGAATAACCTCCAAAATTTGAAATCCCAAAAACTCAACAATTAGCCAATTTTGGTTTTTCAACTTAGGTATTTAAATGACATTAAAAGGAGAATTGATACAACAACTAGAGGCATCTTCTTAAGAAGGATGGCTCATTTAGAATATCACAGATCAATTATAATCAATGGTAAATGAAGGGGGACATGAAATGTCAACATTTTGGCAACCTCTTTGGGGGGGTTCCATTATCTAGTAGCCTTATCAATCCACTAGGTATAGAATCATAGGGTCCTTACAAACAAAAAAACATAACTAGCCTCATAACAAAATACAAGATGCCTCAAAACACAACAAAATAGAATCTACACACATATGTATATTACACTTGGAGGAAAATAGATAACTAAAATAATGTGTCATCATAATGAGAATGCAAAGTGTGCAACAAAACATCTTAGGAAACAACAACTAATCTAATATATACATGATTTTGAAAATATGAATTCCAAAACAACAAAACTACTCCCCTCTATCAAAGACAAGTATCATGAAGGAGCCAAACTCTCTCAAGCCATAGTTGCATTCATTACCCAACTGCATCAATTGAAGCTCTTTGCTTGCATGCATCGCACTACAAATACTGCATATATAGTGAAGATTCACTTCACTATCAACTTTTTCATTGCAAGGAAACAACAAAGGATACATGATAGGTTCATGTGATGATACATCAGCATGTAAATAGAAACATGGATAGGATATTTTGGAAATAAATCAACATCAAAATATATACAATTTGTGGAGGAAAACAATTCCCTACACAAGGGCACCTAGTTACAACAATAAGATATGAACTAAAGAAAAATGAGAAATTTTCCATCTCATAGGGTAATTCAAAATATTTCATACCTTCCTATTGATCTACACAAGGAAGATCTTCTTCATGCACATCAGACAAAAAAAATTGAAACTCTATCATACTATCAAGTTGAGTAGCATGATCTTATTTTCCCATGTGTTGTTGTTCAACATCATCAAAATCAATATGTTAATCTGAAATTAAGCTCTCAAGTTTAGGTTCATCATCATCCCTAGTGTAAGAGAGAACATGTTCATCTTGGATTATGGCCTTATACTCAACCTTGCCAATCTTAGGGGCAATGGACAACCAAACATGCAACCCTATCAAGAAAATTTCTAGGCTCAAAATAATTTGAGCTATGCAAGGTCCCTAAATAATATAAATCTTATCATTACAACTTGTCCTAAGGATTTGGTTCCTTGACACAAAATAATTTGGCTCAAAAACAATAATGGTGTCATTCATTTAATCAAATCCAATTCAAATATCATGCCAAAAGGGGTCCTCAATCAAGCTTCGATGGTTCAAGGAATAACAAGGATCCTAGAACAATGGGTTAAAACATGGCAAGAAAGAGTGCTAAGGTGAGAAGAGGTGAAAGATGATTCAATTCTACTAAATTAGGAAGGTGCTATTTTATGTGACACAAACCAACAAACATTTTTGTTCTTTAATGAGGTTGATGGCAATTGCCAATATGGCGAGGTAAAAATATGTTCTTGAAGTGTATCACAAATTTGTGAACATGGAGGAGAGTGTATGCAGAATGAAAGATTCAGATGAATTATCTCATGCAACTGGTTATTAAGAACATATACTAGGCAACAATATGAAAAATTAAGAGTGCGATGGTATGGACACTAATGTGTATAAAGAGGAAATCACAAATGTTGACACTATGACAACAACGGACGTGGAGGATTTGATTTGTGCCATGGTTTTGGATTTGTGACAACTAGTCACGAGATAATTTGAAGAATATATTTCTTTGCTTGAAGTGTCTCATGGTGACATTTGTGCTAATGAAGATTGCATTAGTAAACGTGATATTGATGTATGATAGTTTTCCATTGTCTTTAAGATCTAAAAAATTGAGTATAAGATCTCTATCCAAGATGAATATCTGATCTCTTGTGGTGGGGATGATGATGTACTTGAGTTGGAGTGTTTCATTTGGGACCAACATAGCGATATTGACATTATTGAGCAACAAAACCTGGTAAATATGAACATGTTTCTCAACTTGATAGAATGTTGGAGCTTTAGATTTTTTTGATTGATGTGCATGAGGAAGAGCTTCCCTATGTAGATCAATAAGCAGGTATGACATATTTTGTGTTAACATGTGAGCTGGAGACAAATTCTCTTTTTGCTTCAACTCATGTCATGGGGAGGTTAGCTGATACAATGATAATATACCCTTGTGTGAAAGAAAATCACTTTCTTCCACAAGTTGTATTTATTTTGGTGGTGACATTCCAAAGAAAATTTACCCATGTTCTTATGGATATGCTTGATGCATTATCATATGAGTCTAGCACTTACCTTTTGTGGTTTCCTTATGATGAAAAAGTTGACATTAATGTGACTATTCACTACATAGGTAATATTTATATGTGATACATGTAGGCATAGGACTACATTGTTTGTAGTTGGGTAGTGAATGTAATTGTGGACTACATTGGGTGAAAGTTGTGGAAATTTTACATTCAATTGTAAATTATATACATTTTAGATTAGTTATTTTTGTTCTTTTCAAGAAGTGTTGTTGCACACTTTACATTCGCATTGGGAGGATGCATAATTTTAGTGTTTTGTTTCCTCTGAGTGCAGTCTACACATTATTCCTATTTTTTTGTGTTATGAGGAATTTTTTAGTTTTTCAAGCTATTCATGTTCAATTGTTTGTAAGCCCTCGTGACTATATGCCCAATGGACTAGTAAGGCCATTGGATTCATGTTTAGCAATTAAACACCCCTATGAGTCCCACCATAAATATCATGTTCAAATCACATAGAAAAATTTCAAAAAAATGCATCTACCCTCCATTTTCATGTTATTCTTTCAAGAACAATATATTAATTTAGATATTTACAAAAACAATTATGTTATAAGGGAAATGTGTGCCTAAATTATAGTTAATCTCAATTAAAAACTAATAGTAACTAAAGTACACAAAAAATATGTTCCCTAGACATTAGTATTAATGATCTTTATTTAAGAAATTATGAAAAGATCTTATTTCTAGCTCAAGCTATAACTTATGTGTTATGGGGAAATATTAATTATTAAAAATATTATAAAGAATAAGAAATAATTTATTAATAAATATTTTTAATTAAAAAATTTAGAATACACAAAAGATCTCCCACCTCTCTCTCTTCTCTCTCTCTCTCTCTCCCTCTCTCTCTCTCTCTCTCTCTCTCTCGATCTCTCTCGATGTTTGGTGGCGGTTCCATCCACCCCCACTCCTCTACATCTTTATTTAATATTCTACACAATGACTCCTCAAGTGTAAAATATTCCTCCAAATCCAACTCTAATGACATAATGACTCAAATAAATTGTTTATCTATTATTCTTCATATTTATCACCATTTTTCTCAATCAATATTTCCTTTCTCATCATTGGTGAGCCTTGAAATTTTCCTATTTTCCTTGTTTTAGTTTTATACTTTTCATAATATTTTTGATAATTTCAAAGACATTCCCAAAACTTTCCACTTATTTAAAGCATTAAGGATGATATATTATATTGATAAGCGATTATGTGAATATTTGAATGACTATGGAATTTAATAGAATTTTATGTTAATTATGGTGATAATGATGAAAAGATGCCCTCGAGATAAACTAACCCCTGCAATGAAAGATCTGTCAACCTTCAACAAAGGGACTATCAACTCACAATAAAAGGATGTTTGTTTGTTGCAGTAGAAGAGGATGGCCACCTATAGCACATATATTTTTTTATAGCTAATGTAAGCAATGTAAAAGAGTGTGAACATGATTTATTTATGGATCACTCCATCTTTTTGGTTTATGTTATCATTAGATTGTGGAGCAAAGAAGATATTTGTAATAACGGTGCTTATGGCTTCCAATAAGTTTTTCCCTATTAGGAAAATCTCTAGTTATGACCATGTATTCTTTAAAGATGTATAGTTTTGATATGATTCTGACACTCTTTATATCTCCACTATCTTTTTATTACTAATAAGACTTAGTTCTCTTCCTAGATTTTTGGGAGAGTCGACAATTGTTTATAGTTTATTTTCAGTCCAAGAATAATTAAACTCTCAAAGATCTTGTATATATGTTTGGTCTTGTGAGAGGTTGAAGGGGGCTAGCTAGATATTTTGTATTAAGTAGATTTGAATATAAGAACTCTTTCTATTGATCAGATACTTTGTTCTCAATTTTGTATGTTTGAATTGCAATTTAAAGAAAATTATAGTATTCTCCATGAATCTGTGAGTTAATATTTGAAGAAGGATATTGTGAGATTATATAACTCAAGTAAGGGCCACTTGATTATTGCAATACTTTGTGTAATTTAGATTATTAATTATAGTAGAATAAACTGCTAAATTGTATTTCCTGGTTTACAAATAGTTTAAGCTGTTGAATAATAATTAATTGTTATTATAGTAAGCTACAACATAGTTGAGTCATTAAGTTATTATCTTCACAAGATTAGTTACTTGTAGAATTTATTATAATTACCCATAGCAATTATTATTTATCTAAATTTGTTTCTAGATAGACTTATTTCAATCAAGTTGCTTTCAATTATAGTTTATTTTGTTACTCTTCTATACATGATTGATTAGGATGATTTAGGACTCTCAATTGCACATACAATGCTAGCATCATCTCAAGATTATGATCCCTTGGTTGATACATTAAATGAAGTACCTATAGGACAATGAATTGCTTAATAAAGGATATGTTGGCTCGTTAAGTTGTATGTATGCATTGTCTACATCAATTAATTGAATAGACCTGGATCTCTTCAGTTTTTAGCATTGTTTCTGAGGATGGTACTAAGTTCAAAATTCCTAAAGCATGTTTTAGTTCATTTATATTGCTTTCTTAATTTAGAAAATTTCATTGACATCAATAAGGACTAGTAGAATTTACAAATCAATATCAAACTACTTACTAACAGTGTACAAGAAAAGCTATTAAGATCAAAATTACTATTGCATGCAATGACAAAGAGACACTCTAGGAATATCTTTCCCATCAAACCAGAATCAAGATGAATTATTAAAGAAGAAATTGGTGCAAGCAGAGAACTAAATCTATCAAAAGAAATGACTGAGGGAATCACTAGCATAGAAATACCCCTCACACTAGTAGTTGTTTTGGACTTCGAGAGAATCCCCATAAAACATCTTGGCATCATGGAAAAAGAGGCAGTGGAAAACCCAGTTGAGCCTATTACATTTGAATTCTCAATTAAAAATCAAGAGAGAGTAGCTACCTTGAAGAACATACTTCCTTCAGCCTTGCCCAATTTCTACAGTTTAATTACAAAAGAACTTGATACATTTTTGTTCAAGGTTGATGTACTATGCATAAGCTACGACTATACCACAGATGCTCATATTCTACAAATCTTCCCCGCCACATTGAAAGATGCCACTTTGCGGTGGTTCATAGGACTAGGAAGAATTGTAGTGCCAAATTTATGTAGTACATGAGGTCAATACATTTATTTACTTTAGGATTATATCCCCAATTTTTAATCACACCATTAAGTTTGTTTATAATCTAATGGTTGGGGTTAAATTTTATGACCCAAAATGTACCTACAGAGTCTAAAATTGAACCCAAATCATTAGATTATAAATAAAATCAACCATGACAAAAAAATGATTTAAGAAATTATAGACATGAGCTCTACACCTTAAACTTAGAACTAGTTAATCACTACTAGTCAAGCCCTTACTTTTCCATAAGAATTTAATTTTAAAAAAGAAACAATTTTCCATGGTAAAACCAAGATTTTCTACAAATTTATAGTGTTTTAAAAAAATCATCAATAAAAATAATATTTTTCAAAAAAAAGTTTGCCATATTAATTAATACTTTAAAAATAAAATTAAAAAAATCATCACAATTTTATATCATTTTTAAAATAGATTTCTTAAAATTATCATTGATTAAATATATAAAATAAAATATATGTTAATATTAAAAAATAATTTTAATAAATAATCATTATAATTATTTATTCTAAATTTTCAACTATAAAGAAAAAATTCAATAATTCATATAATCAATACTTAAAAATTTCACAAAAATATTTAAAACATTTATCTTTACAATAAGCTATATAAATAATAAAAAAATCACAATTTAAATATGAATATCTCCATTCCGTTATTACTATTTTTCCAAAAAGAAGAGTCCTCATGTTATGTTATTTTGTATGAATTTTTAAATGTGCCTATTTGTTTTTATTATTAAAAGAAATATATGTTGTCTCAGTCATTCTTTTTGTTCCTTATCCCTCTCCCTTTCCTTCCTTAAAGATTCTACCCTAACTAATATTGTATTTTATTAAAATATTCACTTTATTGGGGGAATAAACTATTCATGTAAGCTAGTATTTGTCCATGATTCCCTTAATGTTAATGACACATGTCATTCACTAGAAAGATGGGGGGACATTATAAATGTAGGACATTTAACCTTATTATGTACCCCAAGAATGGGTTAGCTTTGTCTATATTGATGGGGACTACACACTCATCAAAGTACACCTACAATTTTAGTTAGGATTTCACATCAATATATATATGTTT
This sequence comes from Sequoiadendron giganteum, assembly GCA_007115665.2. Classification (NCBI taxonomy): domain Eukaryota; kingdom Viridiplantae; phylum Streptophyta; class Pinopsida; order Cupressales; family Cupressaceae; genus Sequoiadendron; species Sequoiadendron giganteum. The sequence goes on from CM021105.1 coordinate 603,482,302, forward strand.
CTAATGGGTAGTAAATTTTTCCTCTTTTTTATTAATTATTATATTAAAAAAAATTAATTTATTAGTGAGATTAAATGTTTAAAAATTAAAATTTGATAAATATATAAATTTAATATTATTAAAAAGACGAGGTTAATTTAATATAAGTGAGAATTTGATGATGAAAAAGTTTTTTCTTCATCAATATTGAACAAATGTATAAATCTAACAATATATAACAAGACTCACTAAAGTCTAACAATATAAAACAAGACTCACTAAATTAAAGAAATGTAATAAATCAATTGATTGTTTATTGAATGTAAAAAAATTACATTATCAATATTATAACTTTGAAAATATAATATTGTTAAAAAACAATGTGAATTTTCCCATCAACAATTTAATCACCATTAATAAATTAATAAATAGTTGTTGGAGGGTCTTTAGGTTTTTGACATTTAACTTTTATTCATAAAGTAAAGCATCAATAATATTAATGTTTGTACCTACAAAATAGATAAATAAAATATTCATTTTTAAATTTATTTTTATTGAATCAATGCAAAAAGATTACATAAAGAATGACAAATAACAATAGTCCAATCACACTAAATGAACAAACAAAAGAATTCATTTTCACAAATCATATCAAAAAAACAACCAACCATAGTACACATTATTTGACCAATATTTTTACATATTTTTAAACAATTCAACAAATATATCTCTAATATAAATATATTATTAATACCCAAATCTATAATAATTTCTTTTCTAATTGTATGTTCAATTCTTAATTTACCTACCGGGTGGATAAAAATCCATCCACATAAAGAAGTTATAAAAGATTCGTCCTAAGAAAAAAATTAAAAAATTAAAAAAAGAATACAACCCTTAAAAATACATAAAAATAAAAATACATGTTTAACTATACATAATTTATATGCAATTCCTATATTTTATCATGACGTCATTTTAATGGTCAAGCGCAATGCTTATAACTTCAAATATATTTTGCGGTCATCTGACCATAATGTATTAATAATAAACTTTTAAATATCCCCAATATAATGCATTAATTCTTAAATAACTTGAACTTATTTTTTAATATATTTTTAAAAATATTTTGGACATTTTAATGTAAATATATTTGTGATGTCAATTTTAATATTTATTGGGAAAATATTATTTTTTATTTTAATATAAAAGATTTATTTTAAATAGTAATAAAAGATTAAATGAAAACTACTTTATTTTTATTTTTAAAGTTATTTTGTGTTTTCATGATAATAAAATAAAATAAGATAATATATGTAAATTATTTTAAAATGATAAAAAAATTATGAAAATGAAGGGTAGGGTAAAATATAGTAGTTTTATATATTTTGTTCTATTTATTTATTTTTAGTACTAATTTTAAAATTTATGCTATTTAGCAAGACATCGTTAATATTGTATGGTTTTACAAAATATTGTTTTGATGTATAAATGATTATCAAATTTTTTGTTAATGGGTTTTGGTTAACACACTCATAGTCATTACAATCTACCTCTTGATGTAATTAAATGATGATGATAACTAAATCTAATTTATGATACAGAGTTGAGATTATAAATTAAATGATGATGATAACTAAATCTAACTTACAATCCACCTCTTGATGTAATTAAATGACAATGATAACTAAATCTAACTTATGATATAGAGTTGAGATTGTAAATTGTAAATAGATACCATCTCACTTTTCAAAATGATAAAGATGGATTAAGATTGCTTAACTCTAGGCATGACTTGGTGGCATTCAAATTGTCACTCTATGATATGAAATGACATTCTAATATCAAATCAAGCTCTATGATGGTTTAACAAATAGTAAATAGGACTTCCCTTTAAACTTGGGGAAAATTACAACATAAATTGATCTAGGCTAATTACATGACACAAAATAGAAACCTAGACTTGAAATTTATTTGTACAATATGAAATTGACTTGACAAGTTATGCAATCTAAAAACTATTTTCCCTTTACTTTTAAAAACTTAAATCATAAATAATTGATTGGAAGAGTTTATAAACACCTTTAAGGATCTTGCTTTGAGATGGTCATGTTCACCTTAGTAGAACCACTCGGAAGATTGATTCAAGAATGTGAACAAAGATTAGAGATAGCAAGAAACCATGTAATAGGCTTCTTTGTTACTAAGTATGTAGATGGTGACATGGTAGTGAATTTACTCAAATGTGTTCCTCAAATGATGATACAAATAATTTAAGTGAGAGCTAGATAGATCTGCAATGTTCCTAGATGTGTAAAATGTGAATTTTAGTTTGTTCTTTTATACAACACCTTATAATATAATATGAAATACATTTCACACTTGAAATCAACACATAATAACTATAAGTGGAGGACACCTACATGGGTCCAATTTAAATTTATAATCTTAAAACAGTGGAAGTTGATTTCACATCATAGAACCAAACTAGGTTCAAGTTTGCATCATGGAATCAATCTAGGTAGATGAATGAATAAATTGAGGACTAAAATCAATTTTTAGGGATGTGTGGAAACAAAATCAATCTAGGTTCAAGGAATATTCCAACTCTTAGTACAAAAACATGCCACTTGTATGCTAGTTATTACATAAAGGTTAACCTAGTTAAAATGGGTTAAAAAACAATAGAAAAAATGTCATTATGCAATTTTCACCATTATTTTTTCCCCCACTTTTACTTGTATGTGAAATACTATGAAGATGCATGAAAAAATAGAGAAAGTAGTCAACATGGAAGTAAAATATTTTAGAAAGCAATAAAACAATGTACATTCCTTGCAATGAGCACCTTTATCTTAAAACTCCCAAAAGAAAATAAAATCCAATGAGTAATAGCTAACTTTGGGTTTTTTTGGTGCTTTTGTGTTAGTTATTTGTTTTAAATATTTTTTGTAAAGGGCCTAGGACCCTAGTTTACTTGTTGAACACACAAACACACATACACATATAATTTAAAATATAGGAAATAAAATAAATGATTCACAATGTCAACAATCTTGAGTAAGTGCAAAAAGTAAAGTTAAAGAGTGGCATGCCAACAAGGTGATATGAATCCATTAACATGTGGCATTAGGTTTATCATTGCAATCATCAAAGTAGGTGATGTAGGATCACTCAGTGAACCATTGTAACCATGATCTAGATATAAAAATATGGTATAGGACTTCAAACAAGTCATTGTACCTAAAAAAAATCAATGTTGAACATGTGGATCTAACAAATGTAAACTAGTAATGAGACTAAACCAACATGAAGCCAAGGTTGCATGAATCCATGAGAAATCATGGAACTATAAAGGCATGAATCCTATTACTACAGTCATAAAACATGAAGGAACATCAATACAATAATTCCCTATCCAATTGGTTATATATATGATGGATACATAGATCTGGGGTGTAGAAAAATAAAGATCATCATGTATAAAGCATAAGAAACATGAATAAATTTTCATACATAACATCATACATGAAAAAATGTAACAAAATCAAGAGAAGTGAGCATTAAATCTTATAGATATAAAATCACGACGCTCCTAATCTTTCCTTAATAAGAGCTATAAGAAAGGGATAAGTACTAGATACAAACCATATAAGCATAAATTCATAGAATATGTCATCAAAAGAAAAATTCATGTAAAACATGTGTAATAATTTATGTAAACATAATATGCATGATCATGAGAACATAATATATAAGCATGCTAAGAATAAACATAAATGCTATCAATTTAATCATGAAAGGATTTCAAATCAATTTGTTAGGATTGGGTGTTGTACCACCTTGCCAATTCCTAGGAAAGAATGTACCAAATCACAAGCCAAAATGTATATTGTTCGTGTCTCCAATTTTATTGGAATACATATTTGGATGCCCATGAGGATTTGTAGAATGCTATTTTTATTATTCTTATGGATACCTGGAATATTATTGTAGTGGCATTGAATAAGGGAGTTATAGCTAGAAAGTCAATAATGGGAGTTATGGTTGCCTTCTTGAATAAAAAAGACTTCCTCCTTTCTAGGAACTAGGGAGTTACTTTGTGAAGATTTATGAATCTTGTTTTGATGATTAGGGTCCACTTGAGATATTGGATTCATGTTGGAGAACTAATATTGGGAGTGGTACCATTGAGATTTATAGATTCAATGATTGCCTTGGTGGTTATCTATCTTGAATGCTTTTGTAAATATATTATGGTTATCTATAGACATGTAGGTATTTTTTACTAAGAGAATACCCCTTTTACACCAAAATAGAATAGGGTTGTAGAGAGAATGAATTGAACCTTGATGGAAAGAACCAAAATTATGACGAGTGGTACATAGTTGGATCAATGCTTTTGGGTTGAGACTATAAAGATTCATTACTACTTGATTAACGTATATCCTTATTTTACTCTTATTGATAAATTTTTTTATGAGGCATGATCAATTAAGAAACCCTCTATTTTGAACACTTAATGGTATTTGGTTATGAGGATCTTGTTCATGCACCTAGAGAAAAATATTCTAAGTTGGATCCCAAAGCTCAAAAATATATATTTTAAGATATGGTGAGAGTGTAATGATTATAAGATTTGGAATGATCTAACCTTGAAAATGATTTATTCTAAGAATGTGGTTTTCAAGAAACTTAAAATATTTTCCGATTAAGGATAGTGAAAGGAACATTTAAGGAAAAAATTACATTTTGAGACAAAGGTTAAGAAGCAAAAAATACACAACAAAATGATGAATTTAAGGATGGAGAGGATGAAGAGGATTTATATGAGAGTTTTGAGCAAGTCAAGAATGCAAAGAAATAAATAAAATCCCTTAATCCACCCTTGAGAAAATTCATTAGATAATGAAATCTAATTGACAAGTTTACCCCACTAGATTTCTATTGTGTATTTACTTTATCTTGTACTAATTGTGAGCCTATATCTATTAGGGAGGCTCTCTATTTAGAGGAATGTGAATCTTGGAATGAGGCCATGTAGGAGGAGATGATGACACTTGAGAAATGTGACTCCTAGGATCTAGTTAGTTTTCTTGAGGGAAGGAAGCCCATCAATTGCACAGAGGTGTTTGAATTTTTTTAGAGTGATAGTAAGTCTAATAGGTACAAAGACACTTTAGTGACAAAGGGCTACTCCTAGTGAGGGAGTTAATTTTAGTGAAAAAATCTCTCTTGTTAAATGTTCTTCCATTAGATTCCTTCTTTTTATTACTTCTACATGTGATTTTGGGGTAGAGTAAGTGGATGTTAATACTACTTTCTTGCATGGGGATCTTTAATATGAAATTTCTACGTGACAAATTGATGGTTTGTGGTAAAAAGATAGAAATTTTGATTTATAGGTTAAAAAAATTATTGTATTTTAAAAAAAATTGTGGGTATGGTGTTAGAAGTTTAGTGCTTTTTTTATTGCAATTAGGTTTTATGAGAAGTAAAAACCACTATGCTTATGCAATTTTTTATTGATTATTACTTGCTAATTAGTGTCTTGCATATTGATGACATATTGTTTATTGGAAATAGTAAGGTGATTATTAAGGAGCTTAAAAATAAACTTTTTGATGCATTTGACATGAAGGATTTTGGGGAAAAAAAAATTATGAGAATATAATTCAATAGGGATCAAGTTCATTGAAAGATTTGGTTCAACCGGAGTAAGTATTTTTACACTATTTTATAGTGGTTTGTTATACACAATTAAAAACTAATGAGTATTTTTTACCTATAGACATTAATATTTTATTGAATTAGTGTCCCAAGCTAGATGACAATTTGAAGGACATGTGCATAGTGTGAATTATAGTGTAATAGGTGGCTTGACATATGCAGTGGTATGTACTAGATTGGATATTTCCCAAGCTATGGGAGTGGGAGTTCTTAGTAGGTTTATAACTAACTCTAGTAAAGAGAATTGAACTTATTTCAAGTGGATATATATATATATATATATATATATATATATATATAAGGAGCTTCTAATCTAATTATTGCTTATGTTAGCATGGTTCTAATGATGTGAGCATCTTATTAGATGTATATGACTTTGTTGATTCAAATTAGGTAGGTGATTTGGATAGTTAAAGGTCCACTAGTGGCTATGCATTTTCTTTGTTTGACAATGTTGTTAGTTAGAGGAGTAAGAGTCAACTTATAGTTGTATCTTCCACTATCAAAGTAGAGTATACAACTAGTACACATGCTTGTAAGGAGGTAGTATGGTTACAAAGACTACATCATAGAGTTGATTTGGATTATAGGGTGGTTAATATTATATGGGTTAGTCAAAACTTGTTATTGGGTTGGCCATAAATCACATATACCATGCTCACATCAAACATATTGATAAGGACTAAACACCCATCAAATTAGTTCACATAATAAAAGAAAATAAAAAAAATAACAATGTGTATTATGATAAGATATACATTTCCAATGTGTAGTAATTTTTTCATCAAATTTTCTAATTATATTTTAGTTTTTGTTATCATAGTAAGTATTTTCAATTTATTAGTAAAATTAAATAACTCACAAAAAATTAAGAATTTTATTTTGATAAGTATATAAACCTAACATTATAAGAAAGATGTGACTAAATCATTGTATGAAAGAATTTACTGGTGAAAAGGTTTTCTTTTGGCTCACCAAAACTAGATAAATATATAAACCTAACTCCATTAAGAGAATAAGACTCACAAAATTAAAGAAATGCAATTATTCAATTGATTCTTTATTGACCTTAAAAAACTACATAAAAAAATATATTATCAATATTATGTTTATGAACATATAATATTCTTAATATAGAATAAGAATATTTCTTTTCTCCACTTAATATCTATTAATAAATAACCGTGAAAAAATCTTTGTTTTTTTACATTTGTCTATTACTCATAAACCATCAATAATCTTAATATTTATACCTACCTCAATAACATATTTAAATCTATTTTCAAACAACTCATTAAATATATAACTACCTTTAATACAGAAACCTATAATAATTTCTTACAAACTCCAATTAATTCACATCACTCTAAAAATAAAAAATAAAAATACAAACCAACAACATCCTTAGGTAAAACATTCAACATATACATAATTTATTTATATGCCATTCCAATCTTTTCTTTTATGTACTTTGCATTGATAATCATCGTGACATGTCACTTTAATGGTCAAACGCTTTTATGTTTTAAGTGTAACTTCAAAAATATATTTAGTGGTCATTATCTATTAATGATCTTTTTCCTAACATAATGTATTAATTCTTAAATAATATATAAGTAAAATAAAATAGTTTTTAAATAATTATAAAATAAAATAACTTTTTAGAGTTGAAATCTGTGATATTTTAAAATAAATATATGTTAATATTTATATTAATCTTAACATTTATTAAAAACTAATTTATTTTATTTTTAAACAATTATAAAAAGTAAATCAAAACAAAAGATTTATATTAAATTTATTTCAAGTATTTTTTTCAAGGAAAAAATAAATAAACAATTTTAAAATAGTTTTTATTTTTATTTTTATCATATAGTAATTTCAATAAATTTTGTTTCACTTCTCTATTTTTATGATCATTTTTTTTTAATTTTTTGTTTTTGATAAAGTAAGCAACATTGACAAGGTGTTGTACCCTTTACACATTGAGCCACATGGGCCAAAAAAGATCAAGTCCATTTAACAAAAAAAGCTAGCTAGAAAACAAAAACAACCAAATAACAGTACATCCACCACGAACTAACAACATACGCACACAAACACAGACCAAATAACAACTAACTCGCATTATCCAAGTTCTTTGACAATAGGTCCATGACATCGTCCCCGACCCACTCTCGATTCTCATCTACATTCTTTCCCTCCAACTCATCTTTAATCACCGCGGATAGATTGTTGGTGACAAAATGGACCAGTTTCACAGTGAAGCGGGTCAGGCCCCTAAATCTCTTGTCCATCTTGTCCATTCTTTCTTTTAGCACACGACACTCCTCTCCCTCGTTAGCGACCTTTAGGTCCTCAACATGCTCAACATCCAGCGGGTGCAAAGACTGAGAGGCCGAGTTCTCTTTCAGCTCTTTGTTGTTGTCAGGGATGGTGTGGGGTCCTTTCACATTATCCTCTTCCTCCTCGAACATCTCCTCCTCCTTATAGTCTTTACTGTCTGACTGCTCCTCTTCCGAGTCCACTACCACCTGTGTTTTTTTGTTATTTTTTGCCAATCTCCCAGACCTCTGAATAGTGGTCTCTCTGCTAGTCATAACCGTTGCCTCCTCCACTGTGTCACCCTTGGAATCCTTCCCCACAACATTTTTTCCTCTGCCCTCTTTCGCCATAGGCTCATTAAGCCCTTTTTATCATCTTTTTCCTTTTTCTTTGGTGTGGCTTTGTAAGCAGTTTTGGCCGAAGTAGCCTTGAGCTCACACAAACTAGCTGCAACACTTGTCTAAGTGTTACCTATGTTTCCTTTGAATTTTTTAGCAACATGCTTGGGTTCAGGATGATTATTAGCACTCAAATGGGGTTTTTGAATGGGGCTTTTAGACTCACCAGGGGAGATGTCAGCAATAGGGAGAGGTTCGACTTCCTCCACACAAACAACAAAAATGGGCTTAGGTGGGCATAAAGCGAGGTGGAAATGATAGAGCCTCATAATAAGCCCTTGGTGGATAGGCAAAGGAGGGATATCTTTCGGGGTTAAGGCTAGCAGTTTCCTTGCATTTTTCCATCGAAATTTCCAAATTCATAAGCAGAAATAATGAAAAACTTAACAGAACTTTGTGCCTAAGATGATTCAACAGAGGGAAGTGGTAGAAAAAGTAGGTTTTAAATCTACCTTCAAGCATCACATATTTCATGAGGGCCAAAAAAAATTGGTCCCAAGGCTGCGAAAGGGCCTCCCATTCAAAACCCGACTGGTTGCGGACTGACTCCTCACTCCCCACAAAGAACGTGTTCATGCTGTTATTATCCTGGGTCCTAGAGTGTTTCAGATACTTTTTCCCCGTGCTCTACATCCCAGTAGTCTGCGCAATCACATCTTCACTAACTTCAAATGATATTCCTCCCAACGTCACTCTTCGGTCCTTCCAGGAATTGGAAAAGTTCACCGACAAGTTAGGGTTATGACCCACGAGATTCTCCATTTGGGGAGCTAAATCACCCTCGACACATATGTGCCAAACCAACGGATTTTTGTGGAATTCACTGCAGTTATCAGGCTCAGTCCGCACACGATTGCCACCCATGATAAATTTTTTTTTTTTGTTACTTGATAGGACAACATTAATATTATATGGTTTTACTAAATATTAATTTGATGTGTAAATGACAATCATATTTTTAGTTAAGGGATTTTTATTAACAAATCATAACCATTACAATATACCCATTGTTGTCATTATGTTGAAATTAAATGACAATGATAAATAAATCTAACTTAGTATATAGAGTTGAGATTGTAAATTGTAAATAGGAAAGCTCAAACTTTATAAAATAATATGGATTAAGGCTACTTAACTCTAGGTATGAATTAATGACATTCACTTTCAAATTATCACTTAACGATATGAAATAACACTCTAATACTAAATCTAGCTCTATGATGCATTAATAAAAAGTAAATCTAGGGAAAAATTACAACATAGAATTGATCTAGGCTAATTACATAACACAAATTAAAAAACTAGATTTTCTACAGTGTTAAATCAACTTGACAAGTTATATGATTTGAAAATTAATTCCCTTTCCTTTTGAATACTTAGATCTACAATAATTGATTAGAGGAGTTTATAAACACATTTAAGGAGCTTTATGAAAGATGGCCATGTTTACCTTGGTGAAACCCTTAGGAAAATTGATTCAATAATGTAAATAAAGATTGAATGACAAGTATCCATACATTATGCTTGTTTGCCACTAAGTATGTAGATTTTGACATAGTAGTGAACAATCAAATGTTCTCCTTAAATGATGATTCAAATAACAAGTGATAATCAGATGGATCTACAATGTTTCTACAACACCATATAATACAATATGAAATACATTTCACACTAAAAGCCAACACATAATGAATTAGTGTAGACACCCCAAATTCGACCATACCACATAATCAATTAAATTAATATTTAACTAGTTATTTTCCATAATTTATCAATTCCCAAACTCTCGCAATTAATTATCGTTTATTCATATAATTAATTAAATAAATTAAATTTATTATTATTTCACCTTTCTTCTAAAAGTTGATTAATTTAATCCAACCTTAGCTCCCACTCATAAATTTTTCTAAACCTAATTAATTAATTAAATCTATCATTATCCTCATTAGCATTTTCCTCAACTAAAAATTAAACCAAATCCCCAAACTTGTAGTCAAGTGACAAGTGTCCTCAAACCTCTTCGATCCTCACACATGTGTGAATATGCACATGTCATCATAACTTTCCACCTCATTGTTTGACCAATTTTCCACATGTGATATTATCTTCCCCATATATAGCCACCCTACACTTTCCTCTTCTATCCACATGTCACACTCCTTGAATTCCTCCCTCTTACACTTGCAAAAAACCTCTCCACTTGTCAACCTCATGTTCTTCACAATGTGTGCCCACATATATGTGAGATCTCTTAGCCCCCATTTATTATGATGCATGCCATTTTTTCAAGCCACCTTCTTGTGACACTTTTCACAAGGCTAATACTTCAATCCTCTCATTGAATCCCAACCCTCCATCTCACAATCGATCTCAACCCTTCATTTTAGCCATAAAAAATCTATAATTGGAGCATTGTCCCTCCATTTTATTTATCTAATTAGAGTGAAAATTATACTATTGAATCATCATCTCAATCATCATCTTGCCAAGGTTATGTTATTGAGAGAAATCCACATAGTAGCAACACAAAGAGCAAACCAAGTAGACATGGGTGCATCTACTTTAGCAAGCTATCATGAGGTGAAGAAGGTAGAAGATTGAGGTAAATTATATGTTGTATTTATCTTGGTATTTACATAGTTTATCCTTTTTCATCTTTATTTTGGCATGCCCAATGGGACCCATGTCCCTAAAACTAATGTTTTTTTTGAGTTTTCACATTCTATGTTGCAAAACAACACCTTCACTTTGTGTATCAACATGTTTTTAATTAGGATCAATTATTTTTTAAGACATTTAACATCCTTGTGTTTCAATGCTTTCACTCTATGTATTAACACTCTTGTTTTCAAAAATTTAGTCAATTTTTTTTCTTTTTTTATTTGTTGGATAGTTTCTTTTGCATGTTTGGGTTTTATTTTCTGCTAACCTACTTCTGGATTTTGTTATGTGTTTTGTTGGTATTCTATTTATACTAGAATCTAAATTTTTTCTTACAAAACCCTCAAAACAATACCTTTTCTCTATGAATTATTACTTTCACTATGTGAATCACTACCTTCAAAAGTCAGATATATATATATATATATATATATATATATATATATATATATGTTCAATTTTCTTCTTAGAGTCACACTTATGTTGAACAACACTTTCACTATTTAGCACATGTGCTCTATATTTCAATGCTTGTGTGGCTCAATGCTTCTATCTCGTGTCTTAACATTTTTTCACTTTCTATATTTTTGGTCATTTTAATTTTTAATTTTTCCAACATTAAATTTGGCTACTAACTTAGTAGTGTAATTGTTTTACACTTTTTGGAGCCAAAAGGGAAATCTACTAACTTATTTGGTGTAGGTTTTATTGGCTTTTCTCTAAATTAAGAACTCAAGGATTTTTTTTATAAAAAGGGGGTACAATTTTATTCAATCAATTAGAAGAGATCAGCCATACAATGAAGAAGGACCCAAAAGCCAAGGTCCATCAAGAACACCCTAAAAAGCATAACCAAGCTCACAAAAAACCAAAGTCAACCCTCTTGACAAAACCAATCAAGAACCATTGATATCCTAATGAAGCAACAACTTCAACCTATGGGAACAATCAGAAGGAAGTTGATCCCAACTATCAACATGCTAATTATCTCTTCACTCAAAAGCCCATTTCAACAAATAGTCCACAACCTTATTCCACTCCCTAGGGACATGAAAAAAGGAGACAAAATCCAAAGAAGAACTTATTTGAAGAATCTATTGGACCACACAATCTAGCTACCAATTTGCACCTTCTAAAGCACCCTATTCAACATGGTCACCAAAATCAGTGAATCGAATTCATACATGATCTTACGCCATCCCAAAGAGCATCACTTTTTTAGAGACATATAAAGATAGTTAAGGCCTCCATAATATTATTTATTTGGTGTCTCTAAAAATTGGAAAAGAAGAAATGTAAAAATCCCAAATTGTCCCTACCAACGCCACAAACTCCAACATAGCTAGGATTACCTCTAGAAGAATCATTAAAATTTATTTCAAGATACCTATAGGAGGCGAAAACCATCTACCTTCCAACTAAATCTTCCCACTAATAGGCTATCTACCACTAGAACCAACCTTCCTTGATCCACCACAAACTAATCCCAATCCTTGTATCACCATATACTCTCCAAGGTATTGAGACATATCCACCTCAGACCTAGCCTGAATAGATTCTTGGATCATGCTAAGAACCTACTACTAGACCAAATGAGATGCTAAACCTTCTCCCTTAAAGATCCTTTGGTTCCTCTCCAACTAAATCTGCCAAAGAATGTAAGAAGGCCCCAAAATCCACACCACTTTAAGCCAAAACATATTAGAAGGTCTTCCCAATATCCTCCAAAACTTAAACAATGATGAATCATGAACACAAGTATACCTCCAAACCTCCCATCAATGGAATCAAAGACTCCTTTAAATAACCACACTGAAAAAATAAATGTGAAGAAGATTCCTCACTACTCCCACACATAAAGAAGATAGAAGGTCCCCTAAAACACTACTTTTAAAGATTATCCCAAGTAAGACACCTGCTATGAGCACCTAGCCAAAGGAAAAAGTTGCATTTGGGCCATGCAAAATTATTCCACACATACTTCCACCAAGGAACAAATTCCCCACCATGTGTCTTCCTATCTAGCTCCTGATACTTGATAGCCACCGAGTAGACCCCTTAGGATCTGAGCTCCAAGCCAAAATATCATCCCTTTGCAAGGAACTACATGCTCTAATAAATAAAATGTGAGGAACAAAACGGTCCTCCTCATAGCCCCCTGGTGGCCAATCCTAAATATGCTTCCACTTAAACACCTCAACTTATCCCAAACTCTTGGCAACCTTAAATTCTTCCACCTAGGACCATATAACCTCAAGAAAGGAAAGACACGGGTTATATAAATGCAGGTGCAAGGATAAGATTGGGGGGTGACCATCTCAAGAGTTACAATAGAAGAGAGCTTCAAATCCTTTGCTACAAATAAAAAATAATCCTTGTTTAATGAATCTAGCTCCCCTTTTGAGAGTACTCTAGATCATGGAACCTTTACCTTCAAAAGAGACTCTAGGCACATATTTCCTATCCATCCCCCTCATATATTTTGAGGAAAGAATACTAGCCTAATCTTGATCCTAGTTAGAGGACCATCTCCAATAAAGATTAGCTACCAAGGCTTGACCGGTAAGAGTAGCATGTTGCAGGCCCAAACCCCAAAACTATTTTGGTCTACAAATATCCTCCCAATTAACCAACACATAAGAATTTTCTAGATAAGGAATCCAATTCCTTAATGAAACTAGATGGAGCAATCTGCACCATGCATCTATAAAGAGGAAGGGCTTGAACCATGGATTTTAGGATCAAAACTCTCCTAGCAGAAGACAACCACCAGTAAGTCCAATGACTAAGCCGCTCCTGAATTTTATCTAACACAATTGATGAGGCCAACTATTATTTAGTTTTCTATTATTTTAGTGCATGCTTTTAGACATCTCCAGATTCTTATTTCCTACATATTCTTGAAACTTTTCTATCTTTTATGATCATTATGCAAACTTGGACCTAGTTTAAAGTCTATAGAAATATGACTATGGTATGATAGTTATTACATGGTTAATATGTGAGTATGTATGAAATGCAATGAATATCTATGCTTAAGTTATGGTTATTAGTATTATGTAGATGTTGTGTGAACTAAATCTTTGTAGCCAAGGATCCAAAACAATCAAACTTTAGCTTGCAAAAACTAGGAGGTGCAACTCACAGCCAAAGGGATTTTCATACAACAATGTAGGGGAAGTTAGAAGAATGTAGCAGCTGCATAATTAGAGTCATCTATTTGTTAGGATTATTAGGAATCATCATATCATTTGATAAGACTACTGGAAGAGAATAATTATGCCATGATTGGGAATCCAACATGACTATTTCTATAGTCGATGTTTTAGTTTTAAACCGATGTAGTAGAGTTATAGTCCTATTTCAATTCTTCTACCTTTTTAGTTGTGTTTTAGTTACTTAGAATTCATCACACTATATTTTGTAGGGAGTGGCACGATTTATGATTAGATTTTTGTTTTGAGTCCTTATTCTAATAAGACTCCCTTGCACCTATATGAATGGTTCAATGGTTGAGTTAGTTAGCCAGTTGAAATAGAAAATGTAGAAGATAGATATGTTCAGTTAGTTTCTATTTTACACATAAAATGTTTTATTTTTCAATTATGATCTTATGAATAAGATATTCCAAAATAATATCTTTGGATTATGATATCTTAAGTTAGGCAATGATATTTTTAGCTACTATTATGTTGAATTAGTTTGAGGAGCTATATTTGAGTTTATCTTGTGGAAACAATCACTTGAGCAAGGGCAACTCAAGGTAACCATTCCCCACTTTTCTTTCTACACATTTATTTCTATTACAGTAGCTATTTTCATGATTATGTTTGTCTTAATCAGATCTTTCATGTGGTGAATGTGAATAAGATCTTGTCTTGTATTCATGGTTTATTTTTTTTATGCATTGTCCTCTGGAGTTAGTCAATTTAGTTAAGTTAGCATTATTTATTAGTTATAGAATATATTTCTTGATAGCAAGCTAATCATAGTCTTTAGCTGTAAGTACCTATAGTAATAGCTTTAGCAATACTTCTTTTCACTGTTATGCAATTTATGATTTCCAACATTTGTAAACACCTATGATAGGATGATATAGGTAGTGAAGAGTCTCTGAATGCATATACAGTACCGACATCATCAAAATATTAGGTTAGCCCTAGTTGATAATTAATTGAAGGTCTTTCAAGGGTTTAGTGGTCTATTCAGTAGAATCCTGTAGTGCCCCTCATTTTGTTTTCTATTAGACTGGTAGTTGATTTTTTTAGGACCAGATATTATGACACCTTGTTGATGTTGTACTCACTGCTACGATGTTAGTTTGATGGTACTTTTTTGGCATTTCTATTACTTGATCTATGCACATGTTATGATAGTTATATAGACTTATTTGATTATGTGGATTAATCTTATTACGGGCATTAAATGTGATTGTTGATCATGGTTGTTATGTGATTATCTGGTGATTGTCCTTATCTTGGTTATTATGCAACTGATTATTATGAGTGATGTGGTTACTTTTTGATGTGTTTTGGTGAAAGGGACAACGTCACATTACTCACTTGTGATACCCTGCTATGCTGCAATTTCCTTTCATGGTGTGCTTGATTGTATGATTGTGTATATGCTCGATTGTTTTGTTTGTTGTAGGTTGTAGGTACTAGGAATCAACTCCACCTAAATTAGCAAGTTTGAGTGTGCCTTAAACCCAATAATATAGTTGTTCGAAGATAGCATTTGGTCCCCTACCCTAGCCAACATCCTCAAAGAGGATGACTATCTAGTCCATTACCTCGTCAACGTTGTCTGATGCTTGTGGTCATTTGGTCTTGTTTTCGACCATGTTTATGTTTAGGTAATTGTTATTGATATTTGGTTGTGTAATTTTTATTTTTTTAATAAATGTTGTTTTGATTAATTAATGTATTAAATAAATTATTAAATTAAATGGGCACTTGGATAATTAAACATAAATATATTTATTAAAAATTAAAGTTTATAACAAATTTAAAAGTGAAATAAAATGATAAAATAAAATAAATATTAGAATGGAATGTTGCAATTAACAAACAACAAAATAATTATAAAAGATAGAAAAATATTTTTTGGAGCACATGCATAGTTTCAAACTAATTATCGAAAAAGAAACTAAAAGCTTATTGGAGATCTTTATTAGATTTTTGTTTTCAAAAATCTAACAACCTTTCTTTTTTGTAAATAATTATCTTTTCGAGAGATACTCATGCAGATGGATTTTTGGTTTCGGGGAAGAGAAGAAATGGTTTTTTCTGCAAAATAATTTCTTGGTTGTAGATTTTGTGGAGAAATTTGGGAATTATTGTTCAAAGATCGATTGGTGATTTTCGAAGAGGTGGTTGTTGCAGTAGAGGATTCATCTCGACATCGAATCTCCAACTTTTCCAAGCGATTGGATCTAGGTTCCATTGTTCTTCAAAATTTTATCTTTGTGTATGAAAAAAAGAATTCCTATTTGCATGATGTTGCTTGAAGACATGGTATTTATTTATTTTATTTCCGTTGAGTAACCATTTTAAAATATGCATTTATATAAATATATATTCTGCAACCATTGTGTTCTAGGAGGATTTGAATCCGCTTGTGCATAGTTTACAACTGTTGTATTCCATAAAACGTTATCTCTTTCATTTGGGCACGTCCATCTCTTTTAATTCGATGAATGAAGTTTGGTTGCATTCGATGGTTCATTCTTAAATCCGAGGTTGATATTGTTTTATGTCAGATTCACTTAAATTTGTCAGTCGCTCCATACAACATGCTTGGGGTGTGTTTAATATAATTGTATATAATAATTCAAAGGTGTTGTTATGCTGAAGCTCGCCCTTTCTCCCTACATCTTGTATATTCTTTGTAGGATCAATTGCATTAGGTCACCATTTTTCTTCAACCAATGCTTGCCTTTTTATCTTGGATGGGCATATCATATGTGAAAATCACTACAATATGTTGCACTAAATCTGATTTGTATTGGAATTTTGTTGAAAATCAAATCCCTTATAAAGTTTGATGGTTTCATTTTATTTGGCATCTAGAGATTACTATGTTGAAATCGCTGCATAATCCTTAGTTTGCAAATTGCTGCATTTAGATTGTGATGATATTTGAGTAGAATGGTATCAACTGTAAGTCGTTACTCTCTATTTTGCCTCATTTGATGAACATAATTTATGATGGCATTCATTTAGCTATCATTTGATTTTATGCAATTGATTTATAAGCTTTTTAAATGGAAATCGATAGATCTGTTTCTATATTGGCATTCGGTTATATGAGAAATGATGTATTTGAATAATGTTATGGTATTCGAATATATATATGTGTATTTATATGTATAAGTTTATGTATGTATGTATCTATTGCTCTTTTTATAATGTGTGTAATGAAAACAACAATCTATCATTTTTATAAACATATTTATATATATACATGTATATATATTATGATATGAGTAAAAGAATATTTTTGTCTTTGAAATCAATTGATTTTGCTAGATAAATAAATTGGGGTATCAAATAAGGAAAGATTGATTTATTTATATAATTGGAAGGTTGATAAATGAGAAACTGATTTAATTATATTTAATTGATTGAAGGATTTAGCTAAATGAGTGAATTAAATGATCTTTTTAAATGTTGTGTTCTTGCATAATCAATCAATAGATGATTTGTTAATATGTGTTGAATTTATGGTTGCATTGGTTATTTGGGTGTTTGTTTTATAAAATGTGTCTAGTTAGCGAAACTAAGATGATTTTGAGTTATTGTTTAAGTGGGAGTCTTTTCTGCAAAGTGAATTAAGTTGGCTTCCGGAGGTTAGGAGGGAGTATTTAGTTTGTATGGTTTTGTTATTGTTTCATTTTGATAGTGGTTTGGTATGTTGTTTGAGATGTGTGCAAGAGGGTCTATGCCTTGCACTATTTATACTTCTTGTGATTATGATTTGTGAGAGAGATGGTCTATGCCTTGCTTGGTGTGTGGGATTCATGTGAATTGGTTAAGTGTGCAAGATGGATTTTACCTTGCTTGTTGAATAGGGTCTACTAGTTGCAAGTATGGGGAGTGGCTCTCAATGGGGGTCAAAACCCAAAGTGATGTCCAGATTAAACCATTTGAGAGTTTCTTAATCCAGTGATAGCCTAAATAATGAATTAGGCGGTTGGGTAGATTTCACATTAACCAAGATAATGGTATGCCTCACCCATAGCTCAAGTGATTATTTAGGCTTGAGATGAGATGGGAAGGCCTGGAATGGCAAGATCAACTGCTTTGTCCTCATGAAAGGTATGTTGATTCCACATGAGTTTGTATGGGGGCCAAGGATCGGTAGAGGTTACTAGGATAACCAAGGATGGGGGCCAGGGCCTAGGAAGATCTGCTAGGATAACCCATATCAAGCTATGTGATGCCACTCTTCTCTATTGCAGTCTAGCTTTCCCTAGTTATATCCTCCCCTTTTGTTGTGTGGATGCCTCTAGAAGTGATGTTTGTAATGTTTGTGATTTTCTTATTGTTATAGTGTTGTGATGGAGTCATGTGCAACCCTTGTTTATGTTTCCTGCTATCTTCTCAACTGTTTGTTGTAGTGGGACGTTATGCTATCTCCTAGCATGTGGGTGGAACTTAGGGCTCCACATGGTTGGGAGGTTGGTGCTTTTTCCTCCATTGGGTTTCCCTTGCTTCTCATTCATGTGTGTGGAGGTGGTACTTTGTGTAGTGGATTCTAGTTCATGTTATAGTCCAAGAAGACAATCTCTTATGTACATGCATTGGTCTTGTATACCAGATCTACCATTCATTGTAATATTGATGTAACCTTCTCAATTGTATTTGGGGAAGCCATATTGTAACCAATGTAATGATGTAACAAGTTGTGATGTACTCTCATGTAATGTAATTTGGATTTATACTTGTTATTTATAAATGATCTTTCATGTTGGTTATCTAATGACATGTTATGGAGATTCATATTGTTTAATCATTTAATATGATGGATTGAAATGAACTTGTTTATCGAAAAATCATGTTAACATATCAGTTAATGGATTAATTCTAGTTCTTGTTAGAGTTGAGTTAGTAGTGTAGTCATGGAACCTTAGAGGACTTAGGTAGTTTATATGTTATGTCATGTTTTACATTTCACTGTTATTATTATTTTTTAAAATTATTTCGTTATTTAGTCATGTTTTGTGTTGTCCTATGGGGTTTAGTGGTGGGGCATTACAAACCCCCTTTGAATTGTGTGTTTGAAACCAAGTTTATTGAACATTAGTGGGCCTCTACATTTTTGGCACCATTGTTAGGGATGGTACTACTTTCAAAGATTCATCTCTATTATTTCAAGTTTTCATAATTTAGTATTTTGTTTCCAGTATTAGAACAATTAGGTTTTACTCCATCAATACTAGAACATTTCACTAACATTGTGCAGGAGCAGTTTCTATACAAAGTCACACCTATGTTGGAGTATGGATAGACACTAAGAGGGGGGGAGGTGAATCAATGTCTAAACCTTTTTAAACTTCAACCAAGAATTTTAGTCCTGATATCCTTTTATTGACAACAGAGCAAAGTAATCACTTTGAGATCATTCATGAAAAGTGGTAAATAAAGATATGGCAACATTAACTCAGTCCATTAGACAACTTATGCCAATATGATTTGAGTGAGATATCTGGCATTTGCCAAAATAATTGTGACTGCCATTGTTTAACAATCAAAGCATGATAACAGTACATGTGCAACTCATAAGACTGTGTAAATGAAGACTAACATTATTGAATCCCTTCTTAACCAAATGATTTCAATGCATATTTATAAGACACTGCAACAACAGAGCAACAAAATGACACAAGATAGGTAATGAGACAAGAACCTTTAGCACATTATAAAAATTATTGAGCTATGAATCAAATGAATGCTTTTATGATTTCTATTGAATTAAAATTTTCAACAATGATAGAACACTTGTGCAAGAAATTTTGATATAACCATTTTCAAAGATGAAGAAACTAAATTCAACAATGTTCAAATTGATAAGAACAATCACTCACAAAAATCATCACAAAATTGAAGCATTATCACATCAAAATAATGAGACCATAAGACAAAGAATTTGTCGAGTGGAAAACCCTCCTAGGATAGAAAAACCACTCCTAAAAAGATGTCTCACTGGCTTAACTTCAAAAACCACTACTTACAATGTCTTACTGGCAAACTTCAGAGCACCCACTCTTGGAGCACCAACCCCTTATACATTTAGGAACACCCATTCCAAGGAGCACCAACCACTTCTACAAAATCAGAACAATAATAATATATTAGAGGATTTCTCTATTTCCATTTAACTCACATCTTCCTTACTATCTAATACCCCTAATATCCTAAAGATTCACCAACGAATCTTCAAAATACCAGACATATTAAATATAAAAGCTATTGCTCTACATTATCTTTGCATACTAACTATTACAAAAAAAATCACTTGTGCTTCAAAGAACAACCACTCAAACAGTGATAAATCACTATATATATATCTTTTACAAAATACACAAAATTTGTTTAGTACCTTCATTGAAGGTTTCAGATAAGACAAAATGTAATAATGATTTTGTTCTTAGAACCCTAGAATCAACAAAATCTGCACCAGTAAAAAACATATGTTCCAGGAATACAAGAATACAATAACGTATGCACCAAACATCCTCATCTATCTTTTTCAAAGTTCTTTTATCCAAAACAATACGCTTACAGTTCTTTTTTCAAAAATCCATAATAAGTGACAGATGGAAATAAAAATTCACTAGAGCATCTTTTCCCTTCACACATTTTACCATTATAATAGCAAAAAAAAAACAACTGTCACTTAAAATGCCTACCAATAAATGTAACCGATCTCATATAATTATGAACCTCATACTCAAACAACTCTTTCAGAATACCCACAATGAGGTCAAGAATAACCGAAAACAAAGCATTCTTTTCTAACTCAATATTCAACAAACCATTTTCACCCATTCATATTCGAGCAAAGAGGAAAAAATAATTGCCCTTTGAAGAATTCATCAAGCAGAGGTAGGAATACTTGAAATGATGAATGAAACTGAAAAGAGAGCATGATAATTTGTTGTGAAGAATTTACCAACCCAGCTGAGTAACACCATCGAATATCCTTCTAGATTCGAGCTTCTAGCCAACGAAAAGCATCAAACTGAGCAACCATACCCTTCATGCTTAAACACAGAGATTGCATTCTGTCAAAAATCGTTTCAGCTAGCAGAACCAATGAAGAATAGCAGTTACATTGACTTCATGGTGGCAGCTAGGGTTCTGAACCCTAGCAGTGAGAAGACCAAAATTAAATTGCCCTAACTTTCAATTGATTCACCAAGACATTCGATGACTTCCCAAAATGAAATAAAACTCGAAGTCCAAAAGACTAAGTCATATGTAATAAACAAAAATCATAATGATTTTAGATCCGTTGTCTTATAACTTTTACCACAAATATCGATATTATCATTACCTCCACATTTTGCATACAAATCGTCGACCCAATAAAAATTATTTCAAGATAAAAGATTCTCATGATGCCAACATAGATTATGAAAAATGATGACTGCCAAGACATTTAGAAAAGCCTTCACACAAGGTCGAAAAACTTTTATCAAAGCATTCGAAGTCATATGCTTTGATGAAATAAAGTGGCTGATCCAAATTTCAATATGAATTTAATCAAAGTCATTCACCATTTCAATAAAGCCCGATACCATTGCAAGATAGCTTTTTAAAAATAACGCCCAAATCAACATTATCTTTATGATGCTAATTATCACAACTTCCATACCAATGACACAAGAAACCAATGTGACTTTTTCATAATGCCTTTGATCCACAAAGTGACTTTTACCAAGTCACATGTCTTAAAATAAGATTAAACAAGATGTTGACCATGTAGAGATTAACACCAAAATATCTTCTATTTAGCAAAGCCATCAACCCATACCAATGTGAATTATATGAAATTGGATTGAGATACCATAGAGAAAAAAAATGCCAAGATGATATAGATCAAATGACCATGTACAAAATGTCAGACCAAGATCAGTTCTGAAAGAATGATCATTTGAAACAATATACCTGATGAATATACTCGAGCATGAAACTAGATTAGCAACAACACGATCAGCCTGAATAAACTGTACCTGTCATGATAACTAAGTCACATATCTGAAGCTAATACATGCCCTATCATAAAGAACACCATGTCAAATATCAATATCATCATGTAAAAACTAAAACTGAAGGAGTATGGCATGAACCAGGAGTATCACCATATGATCCAACAGTAAACATCAAGATCCAATAAGAATATACCATGAATAAGATAGCTGAATATTGAATATGGAGAACATAAAGATCCTGAGAGACCAAATCTAAAGCAGTCAAACCATGAGACTCAAATAGGTGGATTTTTCATCAAGGACAAACCATAAAACAATTGAAAGCCAACAACCTATTGTATGCAGATGTGACGAGATGCCTTGGGAATATTTCTCCCCTCATCACATGAAGCTAGAGATGATATTGGTGATTACAATGATCAAAGTGAGGGTATCCTTGGAGAAGAACTTTCCCTTTCACCAACATCCATTGCAACTATAGAGGAGACCTTCCAAACCATGGATGTTGCAGCGGTGGATGGCCCATCAAAACATGTAACTTTTGAGTTCCCCATTGCCAACCAAGAGAGAGTAACTGTCTTGAAGAATATACCTCCTTCAACAATTCCTATCTTCTATGGCTTGGTTATTGAAAATTCAAATGCCTTCTTGTTTGAGTTTGATGTCCTATGTATGAGCTATGATTACACAATAGATGCACATAGACTCAAACTATTTCTAGCAACCTTGAAGGTTATTGCCTTAAGATGGTTTATGAGTTTGGGAAGAGATGTTCTAGATTAGGACACTATGAAAACAAAGTTCCTAGAGAAATACAAGGACTATTGTAGAGGAGTTGACAAAATAAGGGAGGAAATTTTCAAAATGTCTCAAAAAGAAGATGGACCATTGGAGGACTATGTAGAAAGGTCCTGGTTCTACTTGAAGAAGAATCCACAAAATAGACTTTGAGAAGAATCCATGAAATTGGTGTTTTTAAAAGTCCAGCTAATGATAACTATATGGATGCCCTTAATCTTATTGGGTTAGGATATGTATCACAATTACCTTTTGAAGAAATATGAAAATTTTATAGAAACTATTCAAGAAACTTTACCAAGAGGAAAAGGGGGGAGATAACATCTTCCATCAACAAAAAATTTAGTGGAGTCTCTAGAATAGAATTGAGTAACTTGTTGTCCAACATGAAATAAGATATCATAAGCTATTTGGCTACCCAATTGGAAACTCTACATGTAAAGAAAAATCAAGAAGAGGTAGAGGCAATCCTTACTCAATACTTCCCTAACTACAAACAGAGAAAAGCTAATTGTAAGTGCAAAAGGGTAGCAAGTATTCCAAAGGATAGATTAGGGAAAACATACTTTCAAGCACTAGAGGGTGAAGATGGACAACTTTTCTACATTGCACAAAGGAGACCATGGCAACCAAGATAAGGTATGCCTCAAGATCCTTTGAATTTCAATACACCATTTCTAGTTAGCAATAAAAAATTCTCTAGTTGGAACCCTCAGCCTTGGGAAAACACATAAAACCCATGGAAAAATCCCCAACCAAATTAGAACCAGCAACAACAAACCATGTGGCCACAATTTTTTTTTCAAGGATCTAAGTACAAACCCCAATGGCCACATCAAAATCAATGGAAACCTTAATGAAAAAATGGATAGCAATGGAAAAACCAAAATATAAATTACCAACAACTACAACAGTAAGCCATCATGCCCGATCCAATAAATCCACCATCTTAGCCACCAAAAGCACCTCAACTACCAACCCAACCTGCACCTAACCCAAATAACAAGCCTATTCAAGATGCCTACACTAGAAAGGCTATTCAATACCCTACTTATGGGGTAGAGGTGAGTGATTTCCACCTAAAGTTAGGGAAAACATTGTTTGGTCCTTCATCCCCTCAAATCATTAAGTTGGTAGAGGAAGAAACCTCAACGAAAGCCTTGGACAACCCACCTATGGAGCCCGAGTCAAATTAGGTGAACTAGACCACTTCAAGTCCATAGCCTCCATTCCTTGAGCGATTAGCTATTCAAAAACATCAAAAACAAGCTGAAACTAACCTATTAGGACAACTTCGGGATGTGTGTATAAAAATACCTCTTATTCAAGCCATCAAGGACATTCACATTTACACAAAAATAGTGAGAGACCTTTATCTTAAAAGGCCAGGTAGAACTACATTATTCATCATTAAAAATATAATTAGAGAGAGAACTATCCACACTAGTTATAAATCACATAGGACCAAATATCATCATAGTATTATTTGTAAAGAATAACAACCTTTTGCCGTTTGATGTGTAAACTTTAAAATGTGCATTTTTAAAAATTAATATTCTAAGTTCCTAAAAAAATAATATTTAAAATGATAAGACAATTCAATAAGTAGACCTGCTTACAAATATGGAGCATATATAAGTTATTTGGGCATACTAAAAATTTTAGGATATCATTAGGCTTTCGTTTTGTTCATGATATTAGGATATAGCAATACTAGACTTAAACTTAATTTTTTTTGTCATATAATTAGGACTAATGGATGTACATTTAGTATATTATAACTATAATAACTATAATTGTCATGGTAGTTTTTTATTCAAAATTGTATGATTAGTTTTAAAAAATTATTTTCAAATCCATGTTTATTTTATAATTTTAAATATAAAATTTAAACTAACACTTATATTATTAAATTATATTGAATCTTTTAAGAATTCAATAAATGTGAGAATAATGATTAAAAATACTATAATTAAAAAGGATATAGTGAATGAAATATTATTAGAAAAATAGATAGCCAAAATATATGTTAGAATAGATGACATGTTTTTGTTAGAAGGATAAGCATCTTGAATATTTTCACATCCTATTTATGTTAGGTGCTCCAAGTGCATGAATAATTGACCTCTTTCGATATAGTGCTAAGGAATGAGGCTATTTCTACTAAGTTTTCCTAGGTCATGATCCCAACATCAATATTTTAAAGCATGACCCTTTGCATTCAATAAGAATTGATCCCTAGTGGGCTCTTTACAAGTCATTCAACTTCACAAATAGACTAAATACCACTTGAAAAATAGGGGATAGTTTAATGAGAAAGATATATTAAGAGAAGTATTTAGAAATAAAATATTGATGAGGGTACTCCCCTTACAAAACCACACACACACAACTAAACAAGAGAGATAAACATAAAATGTAGAAAGAAACACTTGCTTTCTATTATCTTGATGAAGTGAAATCACAATACTAAAAAAAAACATCTATAACCACATGGGCCTTCTCATTACATAAATCAGCAAGCCAAGAAACCACAATCTACACTACCGGAGCTCCCTTTTGTAACCCTTGTTCTCCCTCTTTATCCAAGAAGTTTAATTTCCTTAGAATATTTTGGAAGGTGTAACTTCATTTTGGTGCCAAAAATTCCACCATCTATTTCTTGCTCTAGAAGATTTTTTTATATATATATTTGTATATTTACAACTTCTTGGGGTCATAACTTTCAAACTAATTGTCAAATTTTTAATTCTAATATATCTTTGGAAAGCTTGTGAAGAGATGAACAACCATATCTCACCAAATTTAAAAGATTAGAGATTTTGCACCCTGTTCCAAGACTCCGAAGGGCCTCAATTTTCAGATTTAAACTTCATTGGAGAAATTCCCCAGGATGAAAATTTAATATCTTCCAAATGATACAAGATTTTGAGATGATTCTTTCACCAAAAACCTTATTTTCCAATTTCACTCCTTGGGTTCAATTTTTGTGTCCATAGGAACCTGAATAGGCCGAATTGCTAAAAATAGAAGGTGACTATTTTTGGCTATTTCAAACTTCTAACTATCCCAAAGACTACATGAGTCACCATGGGCCCCCAAAAAACTAAGGAAACTATAAACAAAGTGAAAATACAATATTTTTAGGTGATGCAAGATTGCCCTTACGCCACTGGATGCTCTTGCATCAAATATTAAAGGTAGACTAAGTTAAAATACAATATTTAGTACCATATAAAAATAAATGAGATAAAAAATATTATTTAGTCAACTCCTAAAATATTTATATATCTACATCTAAAAGTTGATCCTACATTGGCTAGATGGTATATGCTTCAATATACCATGATCCTTATGAAAAGGGAGGTGATGTCACAATGGAATAGTCCCTCCTACTAAATAATGGTTGATTGGATGTAAATGAAAAATATATACTTCAATTTACCATGATCCTTATGAAAAGGGAGGTCATCTAAGATACACTTATATTCATTATTGTATTTTTCTCGTATCCTTCCAATGAAGTTGATTCCCCATTGCTGGAAGAGAACCTCAATAAATGACTAAAAATGGAAGAACACCAAAAATATTTAACTTACCCAAAAGTTTTAGACAAGAATCACATTTTCTAATCATCTAGGTGACATCCTTGAATAGAGAAGGCCACCTAAAACCTACCCTTAGAATCTTATATGTAGTAGTCTTGGCCTTATATTGTCTGCCACAAACACCATGATGGCATTCTTACATCAATCAATCAACATGTGCTTTATTAAGGAACTTGAGAAAATCTCTTTCGTGGTTTCTCCATATCAACTCGCCTATTAGTGCACACACTTTCAATTACAACTTGAGTTTTCTCCTTTGGATCTCACTAGCATGAATAGTGAGAAGTTCATGTGTTTTTAATTTTTATTTTTTAAAATGACAGATCCTCATGCAAGACACATACATAGTAGAAATATGATCATCAACACTTACCTCATTTATTTTTTCCACCTCCAAATTAGAGTTCACCATTAGCTTAGCAAGGCCTTGAGCTTTGAAAAGTTTGGTAGTTTGAATGTCCATATCATGCTCCTAGATTTTATTTATCAAAAAATGCATTTTACCTGAAGCTTCCTACCGCATGAAATTTTCCTTCATGGTTGGGTGCAACACATATGCAATTAATTTTACACACACCAAATACTTTAAGGAGAGGATCTCATTGAAAACACCTCAGTTTTATACACTTATCTTTTCACTCTTCACTATTTTTGTAGCATATGAGCCACCTAGAATAATATTAGTTATTTTGTGGGTCCTCATATGCCCCACCTCTCTCCATGTCTATTCTACAACACAACTTGTTGTATCCATGGTTGATCAAAAGCATTGTATGGAACCTAGCTTAACATAGCTTCCTATCCATCCTTGGTATCCTTTCATGCAATACATTGCTAGGAAATACCTCTTTATACATCTTTATGCTCCTTTGCTATTTCCTTTATCTCTATATATCTATTGTGTATGAGTGTTCAAGCTATGATTTTATTTATGCATAATATATTTGTTAGTATTTTTTTTTTTTTCATTTAACATTTTTTCTTTGTAGAATTTTTGTATAACATTTATTTTTTCTGCAAGATATGCTAGTTGTTTTGTAAGTCATATTTCTAGGGGCATGTTCACCTCTTTTAAATATTTTGCATCTTGTACAATATCCTTGGTTAAAAATTTGTGATTGTTGTACTAACTTTATCATGCATATTTAGTGTACATCATATGGCTACTAAAGTAGGGGGAAAATATACTGTCAATAATTGCACACTCTTGCAATTTCACACTACATTATGTCCTCACTTTAGATATCAAATATAGAACATCTCAATTACAATATTTTAACATTTGGATTTTGTATTTATGTCATTTTTTGAAGCTCTATGCTTTTTGAGTCAATTTTTTTAGATTGGAGTGCAATGCACATACATTTGCATGGCATGCTAGTGTCCCAAAAATTCATGATACCAATGTTCATTTGTGCATTAAATTCTCACTAGGAATTCCCTTTGA
The DNA here is from genome assembly GCA_007115665.2 of Sequoiadendron giganteum. Taxonomy (NCBI): domain Eukaryota; kingdom Viridiplantae; phylum Streptophyta; class Pinopsida; order Cupressales; family Cupressaceae; genus Sequoiadendron; species Sequoiadendron giganteum. The sequence goes on from CM021105.1 coordinate 603,510,466, forward strand.
AGCAATTAATTTTTTCTACCTTCACAAATACCATTGTGGTTGGTCCCCTTATACCACATGGCTAGTCTTCTACCTATTATCATGATCACGACATCCCCAATTAGCATGCTAGTGGGAAGTTTCCCCATCTAGACCTTGATATTTCTCTTCCTTGCATAACTCATGTTAACCAAGAAAAAGAAAAAAAAGACAAAAAAGGATAGAATCATATATTTGGAACTCATTCTTGGTGGCTAGGATCTCTTAGATGGCTAGGGAAACCCATTGGTCATGACCCTTCTCCTCCTCTCATGGATATTTATTTAACTACATACTAATGTGACCATTTCTTCTATTGATGAATTTTTTATAAATTGTTAGAGGTGTGATCTCATTCCATCCATTATTTTATATGAATTGATACAATATATTTTTGTATAGTTTAATATAGAACTACACTATTCATCATTAAAAATATAAATAGAGAGAACTATCCTTACTAATTATAATCACATAAGACCAAATATCATCATAGTATCATTTGTAAATACCAACAACCTTTTAACCATTGATGTGTGAATTTTTAAATGTGCATTTTAAAAATTAATATGCTAAGTTCCCAAAAAATAACATTTAAAATGATAAGACAATTCAATAAGAAGACATGCTTACAAATATGGAGTATATATAAGTTATTTGGGCATACTAAAATTCTTAGGATATCATTAAGTGTTCATTTTGATTCATGATATTGGGATATAGTAATACTAGACCTAAAATTAAAATTATTTTGTCATATAATTAGGACTAATAGATATCCATTTAGTATATCATAACTATAATACCTATAATTGACATGGTAGTTTTTTATTCAAAATTGTATGATTAGTTTTGAACAAATTATTTTCAAATGCATGTTTATTTTATAATTTTAAATATAAAATTTAAGTTAACAATTATATTCTTAAATTAAATTTAATCTTTTAAGAATTTAATAATTGTGAGAATAATGATTAAAAAATACTATAATTAAAAAGAAATAGTGAAATATTATTAGAAAAATAGATAGCTAAAATATATGTTAGAATAGATGATATGTTTTTGTTAGAGGAATAAAGATCTTGAATATTTTCACATCCTATAGGTATTAGGTGCTCAAAGTACATGAATAATTGACCTCCTTCAATATAGTGCTAAGAAATGAGGCTATTTCTACTAAATTTTCCTAGGTCATGATCCCAACCTCAATATTTCAAAGCATGACCCTTTGCATTCAATAAGAATTGATCTCTAGTCAGCTCTTTGCAAGTCATTCAACTTCACAAATAGACTAAAGACCACTTGAAAATAGGGGATAATTTAATGAGAAAGATATATTAAGAGAAATATTTAGAAATAAAATATTAAAGGTAGACTAAATTGAAATACAATATTTAGTACCATATGAAAAGAAATAGGATAAAAAATATTATTTAGTCAACTCCTATTTAATATTTATTTATCTACATCTAAAAGTTGATCCTACATAGTCTAGATGGTTTGGTCCATGAAAAAATATGTACTTCAATATACCACGATCCTTATGAAAAGGGAGGTGATGTCATAATGGAATAGTCCCTCCTACTAAATAATGGTTGATTGGTTGCAAATGAGTTCTTTCTATGTCTAAAAATTCCTCATATCTAGTACACCCATAAATTAAACCCACATTGGTTGGAAGGCTTGGTCTACAATAATATGTAGTCTAATATACCATTATCCTTATGTTGATAGGGTGATGCCACAATATAAGTGACACTTATTCTAACATAATGAGTGACTAGTTGTGGATGTGTATGTTTCTTTGCTTGACATCCTTTGTACTCTTTTAAAAATTCACAAAAAAAATATTCATACAAGCTTCTAAAAAATGTCTTTCCCCTTAAGTTAGATATGTCTAAAAAATGTGCATCTTGAAATTACTTCCATGACTAAAATGTTCTCATATTTACATCCAAAAAGTAATCTAATGATATTGGTTGAAATTCCTAGCATACAAAAACATATATAGTCCAATGGAATCTGATCCTTATGTCAATGAAGTGATGTAACAATGGAAGTGACCTTCCTAGTAACATAATGAATGATTGGTTGTGGACGAGTACGTTTGGTTTTGTAGCCTACCTCCCATGTTCTACGGCTTAAAAATATTAAAATGTACCCTTAATTTAAGATTCTCAAAAATCTATTTCTCCTCAAGTTAACTACACCTAAAAAACGCATGCCTTGGAATTCTTTCTATGACCAAAATATTCTTATATTTTACATCTAAAAATTAAGCCCACGTTATTTGGAAGGTTTGGTCCATAACAGCATAGATAGTCCAATATAACATTATCCTTATGCCAATGATGGAGATGTCACAATGGTAATGGTCCTTCTACTAACATAATGGTCAATGGTTGTGGATGAGTATCCTTTCTTGTTTGGCCTTCCCTCTAATCTAAATTATGACTTAAAATCCTTCGTATAGCTTCTAAATTTTTTATTTTCCTTCATGTTAAATATAACTAGAAAATGTGCCCCTTTCAATTACTTTGCAATCTAAAAAACCTCACATATCTATACATTCAAAATCTACCCCCATAGTGGTTGGAAGGTTTGGTCCAAAATAACATATAGTCTAATGTATTATTATTATGTCAATGAGAATGATGACACAATATAAGTGACACTCCTACAAACATATATAGTAGATTGTTTGCTGATGAATATATTTACTTATTCCACATACCCTCTCCTCTTATATAACTTAAAAACTGCAACAATATCCAAATTTATTTATGTGAACTTCTAAATAAACATTTAAAATTAAATATACCTAAAAATTTACTTCTTGAACCCCTCTTTTCTTAACTTATTTTTTTATTTAAATCTTCTTTAAATATAAACTACTTAAAAAATAGATAAATAAAAATTAAATATATATAAAAAGATAGATATTGAAACTACTGAAACTTGAAAAAAAATATAAATAGTATATCATGTTTAGCCTAAAATCCACATCCTTAAATGATGGGATGTAATAGATGAATTTAACAAACATTTTGGAGTTTGGAATTATTATGAATGCAATATCACTTTAAAAAGGTCCTTTTGAATTCAAAATATTTAGTGTTTAAAATTCAAACCATCTGTATTAACTCAAAGATCTAAATCTTTTAAAGTCAAAACAAGCATAGAAAGTAAAGATATGAACACAAACCAAACATCACAATCATCTAGATGAAAGCATGCACATATCAATTTCTATCCAACTCAAACACCTCGAAGGATATACTCTTCCAAAAGCATTAAAATTCCAGCTGAAATAATTCCAAATGTAAAATTCCATGCAAGTCAAATGTAAACATCCTGCATAAACAAAACTCCTTTCACAAGCAAACGAAATTCTAATGTAACTTTAAGTCTTGTGATAAAAGTTGATGTTATCTCCTGCTATTTCACAGTCACTTTCTCTGTCCTTATTTTGTCTTCTTTGCTAACAAGTATAAACATTTTCCAAGTTCTATTCTTTGATTGGGAGTTTTCTAAATGGTTATTTTGGGTGCTTTTGTCTTCTTTTGACTAGACTAAAAGATCAAACTTCTAGAGGAACATAAGATTCATTTAGGAAAAAGTCAAAGTGAACATTCATCAATCTTCATTAGTTATATCAAATGTACTAGGAATTGTTATTCGTAGGATGGCACTAAATGATCTTAAAAGGATAAAAAATAAAAATGAAATGAATAATTGATAGAAAAAATGTTTTAGGCCCTTATATCCATATAAATATAACTCATATATCTACTAAAAATGTGCAATCTAGTATTTATCTTAATATCTTTTATTCTAATGTATTGATAAATAACACAAATCAATAAGATACGTTTACATTTGACATTAATATATCTTCTTCTAATCAAAAAAATAAATGTATCAGCAACAATATTAATGAAAGAAAGAGTCCCCATATCTTGACACTCTCACCCTTCTTACAACCACTTAAATTATTTATCAAATGATCCATGATCTAAGGATTGAGTAAAATATTTATTTCCATTTTGTGACTTCTTTTATTTATAATTATAAAAAGATCTTAGATCCATATAGTTACTTTTGGTTGTAACCACTGCCAATGATCATGCATTTTTTGATCTCTTCTTAGAATTCGAATTGGTCTGAATACCAAGAATAATGTGCAAGACCAATACACATTTCAAAGCTCATATATAAGCATTAATTAGCAGGTGAAATAATTCCAAGAACTTGTTCAATGTAAGTCAAATGCAAACGTCCACACAGAAACAAAAGTCCTTTCAACCGTAGGTGAGATTTCCAATGTCAGTATGTCCTTCTGATTTTACATGGTGGGACAACACAGCTCGTGATTTTGTTCTTTTGGGAAGATTGGTATATCTATTACAGACAGCTAGGGGAGCTGAAATAACCACCTGATGAAGAAAAAGAGAAGGCAGGCATGGGGATTCGAACATGGGTTGCTGGATGAGTAGCCCAATGACAATTTTTCAACATTATCATGTTTAGAGAAATCTTAATACCAACACTCGGTCCTGCAAATTCAGAGGTGCATCTTTACATGGGAACAAGAGAAAGCATCCCTTAGATAGTCTGTGTTTCTATGTAACATGGGGTCTTTGTTTTCTTATTTGATTTGATTTCATTATTTATGTGAATGCATAAAATGTGGACTAGAACGAGAGAGGAGCCAGAGAGGCTAGGCTCGAGGGAGTCAGCTGTAGGTGAATCTGTTCTAGGTTTGGCAGATTTGCAGATGATGTAATGAAAGCCCATTCGATGGCATGTAATGTTGTAATGTCATTTTATTAATAAAATAAAGTGTTTTCTTCATTTTGTTGTGGAAACCCATGTTGTTGTGTGAGTATGAGCTTGTAAGGGAGCAAATCTGGGTGTGCTCCTTCATCACAAAAGACTTTGGATTCAATTGTGGGGACAAAGTCTAAAAAGAAGTAAGGGATGCTGCTTCCCCCCTCACAGAATCATGGCGATTCTGCAATTTGCTTTAGTGATCATGAAGATTATTTCCTGGAATATTAGGGGTCTTAATAGTTCCTATAAATAATTTTTGGTTAAAACCTACTTGCTGGACAACAAAGTTGATGTTTTTCTGCTTCAAGAAACCAAAATGAAGAAGGAAACGTTTGATAGGATTGTTAGGAATATTTGGCCTAGTGCTAATTTTGTTCTGAGAAATGCTGAAGGTGCTTTTGGAGGTATTGCTACTCTATGGAACCCATCTAAACTTAAAGGTTCTATGGATTTCTCTGGTAAAAACTGACTTATGGTCTCCTTTGAAGATCTTATCACTTTTGAAAAATGGAATTAATAAATGTTTATGGTCCCAATCCCCCCTGGGAGAGACAATTTCTTTGGGATTTCTTGGATGACAACATAAAGGGAAGTAAGGATGAAATATGGATACTTGGAGGTAATTTTAACTCACCGCTTCTTCCTTCTAAAAATTTGGGGGGTTGGATGACTATTTGGATAGTATGATGGACTCGTCTAGTTTTATAAACTCTATCGGGATATTTGAAATCCCCCTTCTTGGCAACCAATTTACTTGGTCTAATGGGAGATGTGGGAATCCATTAATTCAAGTCAAATTGGATTGGTTCCTAGTCTCCTCAAACTAGAATATTTCACAACACCTTTCCTTATTTGCTCTATAACCAAGAACTGGTTCTGATCACAATGTCATAGTGCTTAAGAGGAATGTTGACTCTGCCAAGGGTCCATTTCCCTTTAGATTTGAAATCATGTGGACTCTCCACCCTGATTTTGGTACCTTAGTTGAAAAATGGTGGAATGAACCCTCGATAAGCACCCCTATGTTTTGCCTTGCTAATAAATTGAGAAGAATTAAAGACATAGTGAAGGGATGGAACAAACTTTCCTTTGGCAATATTTTTGATACCAAAAAATCCTTGGGAGACAGCATTAAGAAATTCTAGAATAGGATGGAGTCAGGGGTGGTGAATGAAGTTATTTGTAACTATGAACGAGACCTCAAAGCTCAATGGTTTAAGGTTAAAAATTAGGACGAGATCTTTCTGGAAATAAAAACCTCGTGTTCAATGGCTTAAGGAAGGGGACCATAACACTAAATTCTTTCACTATACTATGAAACATAGAAGCGGGAATAGGATAAGACAACTTAAGAAGGAAGATGGAAACGTATGGTGAGTAATGAAAGAGAAATTGCTTCTGAAGTCGTGGCCTTCTTCTCCTCTTTCTAGAAGGAACTTGTGGTTGCTCAACAAGACTTTGATGAAATTCTTCAAGTTATTCCTAGGGTGATTTTTATGATCAAAATCTATCAAGAATTCAAACATTATCAAGCATTATCAAGCATTCAATCATTATCAAGAATTTTAAGAATTATCATTACAATTTATCAAGCATAGGTATCATTTATCTTTGAGAATTTGTCATTATCATTGCATCAAATCATTATTGTTCTTTCATAGTTTGTTACTTTGAAGAGCAACCAACAATGGAGCAAATCAAGATCTAAGCTATAATGACTTTTCTTGTTATCTAAATTCTATATTCTAAGCCAAGATCTTGAACTTCATTGCATGATTGTGAGACTGTAATTTTTGTATTGTTGATATTTGTAATCCACATTTTCATTCATCCACACTCACTATTAATGACTAACAATCCTCTTCTTTTAGGATTTATAGATCCATATGTCAAGTATTCCCTCTTTCTTAGTCCCATTATGTTAATGTGGTTGGAAGTTTTGGTTATTTTATTATGAATATGGTTTCCCAATAAAGAGTTAAAGGTATCTCCCTTCCCAACTCTATCTTTGGTTCATTAATGGCCATTTTATGGATGGTTATTCTTAATCTTTTAGAAGACAAATATAATGTTATCCACACCTTGTAGTATTTAAATGCTTTCTACCTTGCTTCTATCTCTAGTATATGGTGGTTAAAAACTCAATTATATCATCCATCCTCATTCCCAAACATCCTTGCCTTAATATGTTTGGATGTAAATGGATTAACAACCATGGGATATTGTTCAAGTTTTTAGGAATTTATTTTTCCTTTAAAACCTCTTCTAAAACTCTTTGGAAATCCATTATTTCTCATTCTAGAAGAAAAAATATATGCTTCTATATTACCAAGCCTCTTTCCCTTGCTAGAAATTTTTAGACATGTTCAAAAGTGCTTGTGGCCACCCATGTTTATTATTAGTTTTACTTGGATCATTGCAATCCTATTATCAAAACTTGGAGATACTTCTTAAGGACTTTGTTCAAGTCTCCTTAGATCAAGATAAAGGGTTCTATTGATTTTTCTAAAAAAGTATTTCTTGGACCATGGTGATTCTAGTGATATTGGCCTTAGTAATACTAACAAAAAAGGTCTAGTCTTGTGTCCCAAGTGGATAGTGAGAGCCCCAAAGGTAATGGTTCCTAGAATATTATTCTTTGATATTGTATAATTTTTATACTTCTTATGGTATACAAGTTTGTCAAGGTAAAGTTGTCAAATCCATTCTTATCATGAAGGAGCTTATTCAAATTCAAGACGCTTTTACTGCAAAAACTATAGGGAAGCCATCAAGCCTTGATTATCTAGAATGGGAATGGTTTTGGGACTTGTATTTCTATCAATTAGATAATCCCTTTGGTGGTCTTGTATGATTGATTACTAGGATAGACCTCTTCCCAAATTTCTTTGGGCTTACGCTTAATTTTTTTAAACATGGATTCATTCTATCTAGACCTCTTCCCTAGAGCCACAAAGATCTATGTATGTATTGGTAATAATTTAAAGCTAAACTTAGGCTTGGAAATCAATATTTTAAATTCTTTCTAAACCATTATGGATATTTTGCATCCAAAACTACTTCATAAATTTAGGGTTCAATGTACCGAAACCTAGTGGAATGATTAGTGGAAGGATCAAAAGTAAGATCCCAAAAATCCTTTTACGAATTATAAACCTTTAAAATGGTTCTCGTGGTTTCTCCTCACTTTTCTATGACTTAGAAACCCAAATTTTGATGGAACCTCTAGTCCATTTCCACTAAATGAAATTTTAAGTTTTAAATAGTCTAATATATTATTTTGGAACCCAAACTAGCTCTTGTTAACTATTGTACTAAGGGATACTCATTGGATCTTGTATTAATCATTTAGGTGTTTCCAATTATCTTTATCCTTTTTTCAACATTTATAAACTTTTAAGAAACTCCTTTTTTGGGTGCACATGAGATCAAACAATGTGGAATTTGAGACATTATTGACAAGAGTTTTTTCTTATAATATGATTCTTCTATGTGATTGACCTAAAACTCCTATGATATACAACCAAATTTTATATTATAATTTTAGAATGGATATTCTATTTCAAATGTATATAAAGATTAGAATTATTCATCTTTATTTTTAGATTCATTATGGATGCTCATTTTTGTTTATATACTAAAGCTATTTTATGTTCTAATGATATATTATATATCTAGGAGTAGGCCAAAAAAAATTCTTTAGATGTGTCCCACTTTAAAATAATTATAAAGTACTAGGCTAATACCCCATCTATTTTTTCTCATGTCCCACCTTCTCCTACCAATAAGAATGTCTCCTCTCCATGCAAGAAGTATAATGGTCATATGCACAATGTTCACTCAAAGCATGGATTTCATAGGGCTCATGAAACCCCAACATTACCATAATGGTTGGCCCCCTCTACCAAATGGCTAATATTCTACCTCTTAGCATGATCATGTCATCCTTATTTGGCATGATAGTGGAAATTCACATAGCTAGACCTTGCTATTTCTCTTCTCACAAAACTCATGTTGACCAAAAATAAGAAAGAGACAAAGAGGGTAGAATCATGGGTTGGGAATCCATTCCTAGTGACATATATCTTCTAGATGTCTAGGGAAATCCCCTTGATCATGATCATCTTCCTCATCCTATTGATATTGTTCTAGTTGCATAGCAGTGTGACTAATTCTTTTATTTATTAGATTTCATATTAACTTGAGGAGTGTGATTCCATTGCACCCATATTTTATGTGAGCTAATATATTATGTTTGAGTATAATTTAACATAAAAGTACTCTATTCATTAAATATGTATATAGAGAATGGAATATCCAAACTAATTTTAAATCATAAAGGGCCAAATATCATTGTAGTATTATTTGCAAAGACTAACAACCTTTTATCCTTTGTTGTTTGAATTTTTATGTAAAATTTAAAAACTTAATGTGGTTATTTCCTTATCTTTTTAAATTTTAAAATGATCAGACAATTTGATAAATAAACATTCTTACAAATATGGAGTATACATAAGTAATTTAGGAATATTCAAAATTTTAGGATACTTGTTAAGCTTTGGTTTTGATTCACGAGATTGAGATATAGAAACATTAGACTTAAAATTTAAACTATATTTTCATATTGTTAGGGCTAATGGATGCCCATTAAGTATATCATAACTAATAATATTGATTGATAGGATATATTTTTCTTCAAAATTGTATGATCAATTTAAAATAAATTTTAAAAGATATGTTTATTTTATAATTCTAAATATAAATTTAAATTAATACTTATTTTCTTAAACATTATTTAATATTTTAACTAAATTACAAGGGTTTGTAATTAAAAAGGAGAGTGGAATATTATTATAAAATAGAGAGCCAACATTTAAATGTTAAATAGAGGATATGGTATTTTAGGAGGATAAGCATCCCAAATATCTTCACATTTTATTGGTAGTAGGTGCACCAAATGCATGAACAATTAACCTCCTTCAATATAGTGTCAAGGAATAGGAATATTTCTACTAAACTTTCTTAGGGAACAATCCCAACCTCAAAATTTTAGAGCATTTACTTTTTGAATTCAACAAAAAATGATCTCTAGGGAGCTCTTTGTGAGTAATCCAGTTTCATAAAATAGACCGAAGACAGCTTGAATAATATTAGATAATTAATGAGAAAGATATATTAAGAGAAATGTTTAAAATAAAATATCAAAGGTGGACTAAAATAAAAGGTAATATGTATTTCCATACTAAAAAACGAAATAGGATATTTTTTATTTGTTGAGTGAACTCCCATATCATGCTAAAAATTCTTCATATCTACATCTAGAAGTTAATCCTACATTGGCTAGAATGTTTGGTCCATAGAAATATATAGTTCAATATACCATGATCCTTATGACAATGGGTGTGATGTCACAATGATAATGACCCTCCTACTAATACAATGGTTGACTGGTTGCTGAGCTTAACCTCCCCTCTCCTTTTCTATGACTTAAAAATCTAAGATAAATAGACGCAAACGTTTTTAGAAAATTGCCACCTCTTAAGTTAGAAACACCTAAAAAATGCACATCTTAAAATTTACATTCAAAAATTAATCTTACATTAGTTTGAAGGTTTGGTCTATAGTAACATATATAGTCTAATACACCATGGTTCTTATCTTGATGAGGTGATGCCACAATATATGGTTCTAGGAAAATTCACCATCAACAATTCACCGTCAAACAATTCATCACCATGATAAATTCATCTCGTAGAAATTCATCACCAACAATTCATTGCGATGGATAATTCATCGCATATACAATTAGAAAATTTAATTTATGATAATAAAAATGAAAACATTTTCAATATATTTTATATTATTCTAGTAAATCAATTATACAACAATATCAATCATCTCTATTTTTAATACGATGAAAATTATTTTTTTCAAAAAAAATCTTCAAAATGTGTATAGATTTCAATCTAACTCAGACATGTCAAAGGACATACTCTTGCAAAACCACTAAAATTGCAGGTGAAATAATTATAAAAACTTGTTCCATGGAAAGTTCCTGCATAAACAAAACTCCTTTCATAAATTCATAGACAAAAAGATTTCCAACATCACTTTAAAACTTGTGATAAGAAGTTGATGTTTTCTTCTGATATTCCATAATCACTTTCTCTGTCTTTATTTTGTCTTCTTTGCTAACAAGCATAAACAATTTTCTTGTCTTATTCTCTGATTTGGAGTTTTCTAAATGGCCATTTTGCAAGATCAGTTATTTTGTTGGCTGTTAGTTTTTGTCAGCTGAATTGTTCTAACAGTTTGATTGTCTACTGAGCAGCATGATGATGTTATTATTATTTTTCTTTAATAAATATTTTATTCAATTAAAAGAGATTAAATTGAATTATTTTACCTATAAGGAAATATTGAAATGTAGGCCTAGAACATTGGTTGCATGATGAGCACTTAGATGCCTAGTTGGGTCATTTCCATCTAATCTTACAATTAATTATGGGCGGGGAGGAAAGACAGACATTTGCGAAAGAAAGAGTTTCAATAAATTTTATAATACAAAATTTGAAGTTTATTTTAGTTGTATTAAGTAATAGTATGTTGTTTTTTATTCTTTTAATGTTATTAAAATTTAATAAAATTTACATATAATAATAGGTTGAAAAAGTAGTCTATCATATGTAATAAAATATTAAATAGTATAGATCTAAGATAACTAATAGAGAACTAAAATCTTAAAATGTACAACAAAGAATTTTAGGTTTCAAATTGGTAGTCAACATGTACTTGAAATTAAAAATTTAGAATGGCTTACAAGTCTTTAGGTCTACAAGACCTTATGCTCCAATTGAAAAAAATAATTGTTGAGTACACTAAAAGATGAAACCTCTAAAGGAACAAATGAATCATCTAGATAAAACTAAGACGTTAAAACGGCAGGGGGACAGCGGGGGGATGGCGGCGAGTAGAAATACATTAGTTTTTCTTCATTGGCTATATCAAATGTACTTGAAATTATTACTAGTGAGGATGGTGCTGATATTGATCCCAAAAGGAGAAAAACTAGAGACAAAATATCGATAGAAAAATTGCCTTAAGCCCCTATATCCATATAGATATAACTCGTATATCTCCTTAATATTTGCAATCTAATATTTCTCGTAATATTCTTGATTCTAGTGTATTGATAAATAATGCAAATCAATAATATATATATATACATTTGAAGTCAATATGTCTTATATCAAAGAAATAAATGTACTTGCTGCAACACTAGTAAAATAGAATCCTCGTACCCTTTAAAATGAACTTGACACTCTCACCCCTTCTACAACTACTCAAATTTTTAAAACTCTTAATTTTTTTCCTTAAATTTCATTTAAAAACTTCCTAAATTTAAATACTAACTCTTTAATAAATACACCATTTTCTAACAAATATTCTAAGACAAAATTTAACAACTTATTATTATCATTTAATTTTTTTAAAATATTTAAATTATCCTCTCTTTCTAACAAATCTACTTCCTTATAAAATCCCATAAAAATAAATATTTGTCAGATGATATCTGATCCCAGGATTGACAGTAAATTCTTTATTTCTATTTTGTGACTTCTTTTATTTATAATAATACAAAGATCTTAGACCCATATTTTATTTATAGCTTTTTATAACTCTTCACCAAGAATCACATACTCCAAAAAGCATAAGCATTAGCAGGTGAAATAATTCCAAAAACTTGTTCAATGTAAGTCAAATGCAAACGTCCACATAAAAGAAAAAAATTCTTTCAAGCAGTAGATGAGATTTCCAATGTCACTATGTGGGACTCAACTATTTTCTAATATAATTTAACTGGTATTTCACTATCAGTCTGTGTTGCATGTTTATTCCCTTATTTGGATTTTTCTGTTGCATGGTCAGTTTGTCCTTTTGGGAACGTTGATCTGTCTATTGCAGACAGCCTGAGGAGTTAAAATAGGCATGAGGATTCGAACATGGGCTGCTTGATGAGCAGCCCAATGACAATTTTTCAACATAGTCATGGTTAACGAAATCTTAGTACTAAGATTGAGTCCTGCAAAATTCAGAGATATATCTTTAAAAACTGTAAAATATAGAATCTTTACATGAGAATAGGAGGACAGTTTTTGTGTTTCTAAGCAGCAAGGGGTCTTTGTTTTTTTCTTTATAAAGTTAAAGGATATGGTTTTGAGTTTCTTTTGTTTTCTACAAGTCTTAATGTTGATTTTGTGACTCATCATCTTTTTTTTCATTTAAAATATTGTTTTGTTTTAAAGACAATCTAATATTGAATCAAAAAGTCAATTAGTGATGATCTAAAATTTTATATGAAATTGTGTTTGGTATTCATAACCATTCGATTTTGAATTGTATCTACTCAATAACTAAAACTTAACAGAATATTGATCTCTCCATCATAAAAGGAAAAATGCTTAAATATACTTTTTAATTTATTCATAGATAGTATTCCATTATAAAATAGTCTATTAAAGGCATTATGCACATACTATGATCTTAATATAAGATCTTTATATACTTATCAAAGTAGAAGGTTCAACATAGCTTCACGGATAGAGCAAGTTCAACTAGTTTTTGTCTTGTGTTGCATCTGCAAGTTCAGGTTTACATATCATGTCTGTAGTGAGTTGTAGGTGTTTTTTTCTTGTGTGGATTTTGTTTTGGTTATTTCATTGTTCATGCTCATGATTTGTAGCATTCCTCTTTGAATTGGGATTTAGTTTGGCTATGTCCGGTCGAAATACCCAGTGTGTATTTCAATATCTTGTGGTGGATTCGTAGCAGATTGTTCTAGATTTGTAATTGATGTTGCTATTGTTGTTTTTCCTATTATAATGGTTCATTATGATGTAAAAATCATATTCAAGCCAAATACATAAGTTGCAAGTGTGTTGCCAAAAATTGTATACCTTTGAAGAAAAGGACAATTTTCTGCCCGTTTTGGTTCTACTTTAGGTCCTCTTTCATCAATTATCACCCTAAAACAACATTTATAGGCCCCTAAGGTTTGATAGTTTTGACTTTGAGGCCTGTTATACCTAAGGAATCATTCAACCCCCGACAAGCAACATTAAAATTATTCAAAAACCACTAATCCCACTTCAAAATCCCTTAGTGGGACTAGGTCGCCAAAGTTGGCGACCTAGTCCTTTTTGAGGATTTTTATAATTTAAGCAGGAAAATGTATATCTTATCAAAAATTCTTGATGGGTGTCGACCTCTTAGGTCAAAACTACTGATAATTTTAGGTCTTGTTGCATATAAATACTTGTTTTTAGGTCATTTTTCCATTCTCTATTAGTCATTTTTCACATCCAACTCCAAGAATCAAGTGCAAAACATCTTCCTCAAGAAAATTCATCTCTCACAGCAAAATTTGAAGCTTTTGGACAGCAAATTAGGGCCTTTTTGCAGGTCTTCAACCTCATTCCACATCCAAGATCACACATTGCTAAAGGTTGAACATAGATGCCTATGGAGATTCATGGAGAAATCTAGGTTGAGGAGGTGCAACTAACCACCAAATCACACCTAAAGACTATTTTCAAAGTGACTCCATCTTCTTTTTTAAGCCCATGTTCATATTTGAGGTTTGCATCCCATTTGCATTCCTTTTTACACTCATTTGTAATGTTGCAGGGTTTCTAGGGTTGAAGTCTTGCATCATTCCAAATCTTTTGCATGCATCTTATTCTAGCACAATAGAATAGGGTTTCGTATTATTTTAGGTTTTCCTAGTTCTAGACACACTTAGGGCTAGGGTTTATGCAGATTTTCTATCTCTTTACAAGTTTAAATACAAACTAGGGGTTTGACCAAGGTAAACCCCACATTAGAAACCCAAATATCTTTTGTTTTGTAGGTTATTTTGTAGGTTTGAGTGTGGATTCCCGTGGAGAAACAATATATAGATCATAGGCCTTCATGTCCATTTTTTAGTTTTTTAGAAAAGCTGAAAGGGACTAGGTCACCCAGAGTGGCGACCTAGTCCCACTAGAGGTTCCTGACAAGAATTTTTGGAGATTTGAATACCTACTTGGCTGAAATGACATCTAGAGCAATTTTCCCTTAAAGGGACTAGGTCGCCCCACTTGGCATAAGTGTCCCAATTGGCTCAGAACTCAAATTTCCTAGGTTTTCCAAAGCTTCCACAACTTCCTCTTCGGCCTCCAATAGTTTCCAGGTGCACCCATATGATCTTTTAGGTTTTATTGCTTAGTTTAGTCTCCATTTTATCACTATTGTATTACATCATGTGTTTTCCATAAATCTAGGTTCTCTTAGTTTAGATTAAATAGTTAGGTTTACATATTGCATTCCAACACTTAGCACATTTCAATACAATACATATTCAATCTCCAACATTGAATGAATCACAAGATTTAATGCCCCTTGTGAAATGGAAAGTCCTCTTCCTTCTAGGTGAAAACCCTAGAAAGTTGTAGGAGATTCACTCCTTTACCATACTAAAAGCATTAAATTTTGTAGTTCATTTTGGTGAACCTGCATTTAGACACATTTTACTTCTGATTTAGTTTGCATTGGCATCCTAGGAACTCTTTCTTTAGCATTGCATTGAATGTTGCATTGCTTCAAAAGCCATCCTAGGGTTTCATATTTAGCATTGGTGAAAAAGACTCATATTTTGCATTCATTTCATTGCACCTTACAAACATTTTGCATATACCATAAAGTACTACATCTTACATTCCAAAATACTTCATGTTTCATTAGAAAACACAAAAAAAACTCAAAAATACCCATACCAGGACTAAGTCACCACCTTGGGCGACCTAGTCCCAGTAGACATTTTGCATCAGTAGTTTCTGCATTTGCTTTCCTGATTTTGAAGTTTCTATTTTTTTTGTTTATGCTCTTTTTCAGTTTTGTTAGTCTCTGTTATATGGTTTTTCTTAGCTTAAAATGGCATTTATGAGTAGCATTAGAGCTTTACAAGTTTCATTTTCCACTTTATTTCCTAATTCTTTCAAAGAAAATTCAGTAGACCATACACCTGAAAAACATAGAAACCTCACATGATACAATGCACACACTTTTCACTATAAGAACACTATATCATATAAACCTCTTAGTAGTGATGATTTGGATAAGTTAGATGAAGCCCTTCAAGGCTTCCTCTCACTCACTTCATCTACTAAGGTTGGTGCTGATAAAGTCAAAACCTTCCCTCTCGTGTCTTCCAAACCTTTTAGTTGTGATGATTTGGGCATGTTAGATGACATTCTCTTGGATTTCATCTCACCTACTTCATCCACTATGGTTTGTTGTGATGAAAAACCTCAAAAAAAAGATGTCAATTTGTCATCCAGCCTCAACTTGTTCTTTACCCACCTTCCCATAAACCTCCAACCCCATCCCAACCTGAGTTTACCCTTTACCATCCTAAGCATGATACCGTTGCTCACACTCATTATACCCACAATAACCCACATCCCCAACAACCAACTACCTCAACTTCCCTACTAATGCCCAATCCTATCTTACCTACAGCTCCTCATTTAAACTCACAACTTAGGGAGTATGATTTGGTTGAACAACTTAAGAACACTCTCGCGAACATATCCCTTTGGGATCTCCTTCAGAATTCCCCTAACTATCATTCTATGCTTCAAGCAACATTGCAACAGATAGTGGCCCCTCCTAGCACAAATGCTAATGATGTGGTAGCTCTCCTACACGAAATGAACATAGCTAATGTGGACATCACTTTCTATCAACATGAGCTCCCTCCATTAGAATTAAGAAAACAAAATGAAGCCTTTATGATCATAGTCCAATATGATCGGATAGGTATCGAATAGATCCTCGTTGATAATGGCTCTACCCTAAATGTGTGTAGTGCCAAACTCCTTGATAGGTTACATGTGGATAGATCGCAAGTCCAATCCGATTCCTTATCCATTAGAGGATTTGACAATGTTACAGAGCAACCTCTTGGTGTCATCACCTTACCCATTACTGTCAGAATGGTTACGTTGCAAACCCCTATCCATGTCATGCCCTATAACCTTTCTTATAATCTCCTCTTAGGACGACCATGGATAGATGAGATGCATGTGGTACCCTCGACCCTTCATTGCAAACTGAAATATGTCTATAATAACAAAGTTTATCAAAATGACATAGACCCTAAGAGTTGCTTACAACTTCAAAAAGGTACATCAAATCCTCTTAATACCTTAATTCCTACCTCCAATATTGCCCCTTCTGAGAAGGATCAATAGGAAGATAAACCTAAGTTTAATTTACTTGGTGATGATTGGGGCTCTTTAGAATTCACTCCTTCCTTTATGGGTGAGTGTATTATCACATGAAAAGAGGATACCCAACAAGAACAATCAATTGTCCTCTCTACCTGTTATGCCTTGCATAACCACCCCATCTTTTGCCTTGGTCAAAATGGGTCCCCCTTTATGTTTTTATCCTTGGTTAATTTTCAAACAAAGTTTGGAGTCTTTCTTTTCCAACACTTTGTTTTTTCTTTGGTTTAGTCTGTCGAAACCAAAACTGGAACTGAATCGGGTTTTGAAACTTCTTTCAAAACTCATTCCGATCCCCATCCTGATAGTCTCTCTTTTGAATTGTTTGTTTTGTCTTTGTCGGAGCCGGAGCCAGACTAGAAGTTAAGTTGGTATTTATTCAAAATTTCAAAATAAAATCTCGTTCCGCCTCCGCCTTTGCTTTTGGTCTTTCGTTTTAGACTAGATTTTGAATGTTGAGTCTTCTTGGTTCGGTCTATTTTTTTATTTTTTTTCGTTTTGTTTTGCTTTTATCTTTGTCGGCAAAACCGGACCTGGAACGGGAACCAAGTTGGGAAATTACTCAAGAAGCCAAATCCGTTTTCTTTCCCATTCCGCTCCCGCCAGTTTTTGTCGTTGACTTTTACTGAAGTAGTACTGCAGTGATGTGCTCATTCCTTTTGCAGTTCTGACTCCACTCTACTACATTTATTGCATTAATGACAGTTGCCAGGCATGCGTGAAACTGCTAGTTTTTGCCTTAATTAGGGATTAGCGCGTAGTTATCATCATTATTATTAAGAGATCGAGAGTGAACCAGGGTTGCAATGAAGCTTTTGTGCGAAGTAAATCGATTAAAAGAGAGATGGCTACTTACGAATTTCTTCAGGAAGTTAACCTCTTTGTTTGCATTCGAGGTAGGGTTTCTATTTTCGTGCTTCTTTTTAGTTTTACATTTTTTATTTTAGTTCTTCTTGGTTTGTTGGTTTTGTGTGATTTCCTCTGTAAGTTTGTATGTTTTGGTTGGTTTCGTTTTTGTTAAAGCTTTGCTTGTTTTTGTATTTATTTTATGGTTTTGTTTCTTGTCGGTTTGTTTAGACACGGTCGTTTTCACGTTTTAGTCATGACCGAGTTGTGATGCCCTTATTTTTAAATGCATAGGTTAAATTTGGCTTTTTACAGTAAGTTAGGGTTTGTTAAATCTTGTTCTTACTTAGGAAATCTTGTTGCACATTAAGTCTGGTTATTTTAAATAAGTAGGGTTAAATTTTTGCGCTAGTTTTTATATTGAGGTTTTTTTCAGATTAGGGTTTACGCTTTTTGTATTAGTATTTTAATTTAAATATGACGCCCTAGAAAGTACAATCGCCTCTCGGTCGTATGGGGATGGTCTTATCATGTTATATTTAAAGCCCTTTTTCGTTTAAATATAACCTAGTCCTTAATCATGAAGTTATGCATTAAACTGTTAAAAAACATTTATGACGTCATGATCTTTTTAGGCGCAAGTGGGATCATAATCAATCTAGAACTTTAAATCATGTTTTCCGATAGGTATTGATTCCATTTCTATCCCGTCTCCAACTCCGCTTATAGTGAAAAACCTTCTTTCAAAATAGCGATAACCTAGGCAGATGCAGAATCGAAACCGAAACGGAATATGAAAATAGAAAATCTGAAATAAACCAAATCCGTTTTCATTCCGGTTCCGGTTCTGATCACCATTCCAGTTTTATCTCTGATCTTGCTTGTTATTATTGAAATATCGATAACAGTTTTGGCTCCGAGCCCGACAATGTTTTAAAGAAGACTGTTTAGAATGTTTTATGTTTGGTTCTGCCTTCGATATATATATGAAGGGTAAGGTTTTAAGGCATATTTTGTGATATTTCTTGAAGGATCTAATTGTGGTTTTCTTTTGTGTAGGAAAGCTAAAGGATGTCAAGAGCATCAAGAGAAGCCTCCCAAAGGAGTTGACCTGCAGAGACATCAAAGGCAGCAGCAAAGCCCAAGAAGATAAAGCTGGAGCATCTACCTTATACTTTAAGGTATAATCATAGGGGTCCTGTGGTCACAACAAGCAAAGTAGAATGGATTGGACTGATATAACCGACACCAATCTAGGCTCATAGAATTTTGAGGAGCTGTATTCAGAAACATTTGCTAAAGATATAACAGGGAGAACACAAAGAATTGTTGAGTCTGGTTTGGCTCATATCACCTTATTCCCTCTATCTATCCAATGCCCGGAGTTGATTATGACAGCAATAGGTGCTTACAATCCAGCTACTAGGCAGTGTATGGATTCACAGGACAATGTTATTATTGATCTCACTCCTCAAATGTTTCAAACTATGTTTAGTGTCCCGGATCCAAAGAACCTGGTACAGTTAAAGAAGGCTGAAGCTTTGGAAAAATATAGAAAATACAAAGCATCCAACAAGGCGCACTTGAACAAGAAATGGTTGAGAACGGAAAAGAAGTCTCTAACCAAACTTCATGATCAACCGAAGAGGACATAATTCTACAAAGAAGTATTAGACTTGATCATGATGTTGTCTAGGGTGTTTGGGAAGAGGGATGCATTTCACTTCAAGGAGTGGATGTTTCCTTTCATTTAGACCATTTTGAATGGAAAACAATAGTTTGACCAGTTGACAAGGATAAGGGAAACCAAATGCTTCTTTATGACTTCTTATGTTGTTTATGCAACTGCTAGAGGAGGTATATTTCAAAGTTTAAAGAGAGTGGGGATATTGGGAGAGGCAAATGGACAAAGGAAGGTGTGGGACCATTATGATCAGTTATCTCTGAAACCATCTGAAACACAACTTAGAAGGGTTAATAATGCATTTCTATATGCGATCATTAACCAACTTAATGGGGATGCAGGATACAGACTGAGCCAAGAAGCTATGGAATTTATCACAAAATAGGGATGTTGGTACATTCAATACCCCAATTTCACATACTTCAGGCTAGTTGGATTTGAAGTTCATCCACATTTGCTGCCAAGATGTTGTAGTAATAGGATAGTGTTGATGGAATTTGTTTATCAAACTCTAGGGGTTAATGCCCGGTTTGAATTGAAGCACAAAACAAGATGTCATAAGTTCCCCATGCAATTGGGTGAATACAACTGTCAACATTTGGTGGGAGCTAAGGTAGTGTGCAGTGAGTTAATACATCTGAAATTAGGGTTGTACATAGCTCAGAAGTACTTTGACCCAAAGAAGAAAATGAATGCCTTGCTGCCTTCTGTTTTTTATAAACATTTCAATTTGTTGGAAGATTTCTGGAGTGATCGGCAGGATGAGTATGACCTCAGGAAGAAGAATTATGAGAGGTTATCCATCTCACTCATGCTAGAGCTTGGGATCAAAGATGATATCCCTGATGCATTAGTAGATGATAGAATGGTATTAGATCCATCATATGAGGCATTAAACATTGGCACTAAGAGCTTGGATCTAGTGGACTAGGATAGAGAGGAGACAATTGACATAAAGCAAATAGGGAGGATAGTTTTGGATAGAAGTATTCATTAGCTGGTCCTAAGAACCAAAACTCCTCAAGAACCAGCTCCTAAGAAGGGTAAGGGATATAAAAGAATTAAAAGGAAATTACCTTCCAAGGAGCCCTTGGAATTCTTCCCTCCAGACATTGAAGAGATTGAGCTTGAAGCAACAGCTCAAGATGAACCAGAGACACAAGAGGGAGATGCCCAAATAGGACCTGTAGTTTCAACACCTGCATTAGGTGAATCCTCTACTCAAGTCCCACTTACAAAGCAACAAAGTGAAGAAGTGTAAAAAGGGACTCTTCATGATATTGTGGAATCCATGAAGTGAAAAGGAGTAGAGGTAGAGATTCATGACATTGGAACGGATTCTGATGAGACTCTGTCAGAGAAGGGTGCACAAGAAAATATGCCTCTAGAGGAGGATACTGACTAGGTGTTGACAGAGGAGGATAAGTGGGCATTATTTTAAGAGGCCAAGAAAGCTGTTGATGATCAAGCATATGCTGCAGCAATGGAGAAACAAAAGGAAATTGATGCCAAGATACAAGTTGATGCCTTACTTCAGCAGTAACACATAGAAGCTAAGTTAAAAGTTGATGAAATAGAGAAGCAATAGAGGCAAAAAGAGCATGAGCTCAAGATCAAGGAAGAGAATGATAAATTAGAGTTGATACAGAAAATCCATGACCTTGAGGAGGAAAAGGCAAGACATTGAAGGGAGAGAGAAGTTCTTGTGGTTAAGTTGAAGCTTGCTGAAGAAGCTCATAAAGAGAAAGAGGAAGCAGAGTGAGAGCAAAAGGAGAAAGATGTCGAAGAACTGATCAAGAAGCAACAAAAAGAAAAGGAAGATGCAAAAAAGCTTAAGGCATTAGAGGAAGAAAGAAACCAGGAATTGGAGAAAAGAAGATTAGAAGAAGAAAGGTTGAAGAAGGAGGAAGAAGATAAGAGAATACAAGAACAAAAGGATAGGGAGGAAGTTGAAAAGCTTGCACAGACAAGTGTGGAACAAGAGAAGCAAGAGAAGCAAGAGAAACAAGGGGTTGATTCTCAACCTCAAGTAAATGTGCAACCACCCTCTACTACTGCCTCTTCTTCTTCAACTATGATGACTGTTACTCTGGGTGCTCCCACTTGGTTGAAATTGGATCTTCAAAAGAGATCATCGACACCTTCACAGCCTCTCAATTGGGAGGATATGATGAAGGAAATTGAGAAAGAAAGGCCTAAAAAGAAGGCCAAGATCCTACATTCCACTAGGCTAAGCGACAAAGGAGAAATTGTGGCAGAATGTGCTATACCAATGATAGACAAGGATGTAGGAGACATGCAATTGACAGATTATCAACTAGGCACTCTTAATTTGGGGAGACCTACCAGAGATCAATAAATGAATTTAATTGATGTGGTAGCATCGTCAACCAAGTCAAGAATGTTGAAAGATAAACAAAGGAAAGATGAGCTTAAGGCTCAATTAGATTAGTTGCATGTTTTCCTTAAAAGTGTTTCTGCTCCAAGGACACAGCAGGTTACCACTATTGAGACCCCAATTTTGCTGAGTAAGAAAGAAGTAGATGATTTGGTACAAGTAAGGGGCAAGGCGGAAATGTTGGATCGGTGGGTTGATAAATTGAATCAAGAAATAAGTGGGTAAGTGCAAGAAGTTGAGTCCATGAAACGTGGAAGTTTTTGCCTTAGCCAAAAAAATGAAATCGGCATTGCAAAAACGAGATCCCGTTTAGGTTCGGGATCCCGAGCCTAAAATCAAAAAATGGGATCTCGTTTATTAAAAAAGGGGATCCCGTATTTTAAAAAACGAGATCCCGTTTTAAAAAAAATAAGATCTCGATTTAAAACGGATACCGCTTAAAAATTCCATTTTGGAATATTTCAAAACGGGATCTGTTTTGAATTTTCCAAAATGGAAATTTCATTTTGCAACTTTCAAAAGGGATCACGTTTTGAAAAGCCATTTTTGAAACTGTCCATTTTGAAAAATTTCCATTTTTGGAAATTTTTCAAAACAGGATCCTGTTTTGTAAAAGCATAAAAAATGGATTTTTAATAAATTTTGAAAATTTCAAATTGGTTTTGCTTTGTGGCCAAGTTTTTGCCTCGAATTTTGGTTCAGGAAAAGCATTAGGAGTCCGAACCTAGGCCTTCAACCTAGTTTGACCTGCAAGTTGAAGGTTCTAACAATGTCAAAGAAAAATACCGAGTTTGGACATATGGCCGATGACTTTTTTTGTAGAATTTTTTGACGAAATTAAAACCCATTTTAGATGAAACAATGTAGATTCCAAATATGCAATTTTTTTTACAATTGGATTATTTTTTCTATTTTTTAATTAATTTCTAATGAAATTGGTCCATAAACTTTAAATATCAGAGTTTTTTACTATTTCAATAACTTTTGATCAACATAACATTTTGACGAACGGATTGCACAAGGGCAAACTTCAGACAATTCTTTTCAATTTAAAAAATTGCAAAAAATAATAACTTTAGGTCATCTTATGCGTGTCGTACACGACGATTTTTCTAAACGACAAATATGCCTAATAAAAATTTAACAAAAAAAAAAAATTCAATAAAAAATTACAAAAAAATATCCAAGGCAAGCTTCAGTGAGTCACAAATCTTTTCCCAAAAGGATTTAGAAAAATATGATAATTTAAGTTAAAATATGGATGTCGTACACGTGCATAGTATGGTAAAAAAAAATGACTTTTAAAGAGTGGTTTTTACAAATGCCTATTGAAACTCAATTTGTACAATCTGGGTATTGAAATAAATTACATATTTGGAAACTAAACTCCGAGTACTACATTTTATGCTCAGTGACTTTTTCGAAGATTCCATCTCTAAGTGCTTCAAATTTTAAGGTCAAAGTGTCAAATTTTGAAAATCAGGGAAAACACTTCCACTTTTTGGCCAAAAAGTGGATTCAACTTCTTGCTAGCACCCAAGTGAAGTACTGGAAGACAATTTTGGGGTTTACAAAATGACTGAGGTACTGATAGAAGAAATGAATCAATATGTTAAAATATTGGAAGAATAGGAGGAGTACAAAAGATACAGTCAAAAATTGAAAGAAGTTAATAAATTGCCTAAAACTACTCTTCTAGAATAGATGATACTTGAAGAAGATAATAAAGATTTCTTGGAAAAGACTTCTTGCATGCTTCGGTTTAGATCAAATTTTCTATATAAACATAGAAATGAAGTTCAAGATTCTGTTAAGGATCTAAATGAACAGTTTGAGGAGTTGGAAGCCATTATTGTTGTTATAGTAAACGTTGATGTACCAGTAAAGGAAGGCATACCTTTAAGCCAAATAAAGGAGAAGTGGAATGAAAGGTTTAAAGAGGTTATGCAAAGAGGAGATGATGGTGAAGATCTGCTGATAGATTGATTAATGGACATTAAAGAAGAGATAAGGGCAGCTAAGAGGGAGTTGACCAAGTTGAAGGATATGAGAGGGTTTGCTGCAGCGGAGTTGGAAAAAATTAAGTTTGAAGATAGCTGGGTTGATGGGCCGGAATTAGACATACTACAACAAGTCTTCTCCAGTTTTGACGAGTACATTGCAGAACAAACTTCACATGCATAAATCTCATGCATGCATGGCTTTCTTCTCTTCTTTGCATGTTGCATGCAGGACTGGCAATTTTTTTTGGGCGCATGGTTTTCTCTTCTCTCTTATTTTATTTTCGTCTAGTGTAACTAAGTGATCAAAGCAGGAACTAGAGATCATTGATTTGAGTTTCCAAGAAGACTTAATTCCTGAAAAGGTGGAATGACCTAAAATAGAGAGAACGTTAGTTTTTTTTTGTATATCTATAAATACCCTTGGGGTATCACATTGTAAGGGTTGGCTAATAGAGAATAGAATTGGCCACCTGATATTAGGAGATACAATTTTTCATAGTTGTTACAGAGATACATTGTTACTTCATTTACAGTTGAATATAATTACAGGTTTTTTTTTTACGCAATATGGTGTTAGAATTAAGTTTTACTTGATAAGGTTGATGAGTTATAATCTATTTATATGCCAGTGATTGTGCTGAAGCATAAGTGTTTCTTATGTGATGAAAGTCATTAGAAGAAACTAGATTTAAGGATTATCTCGTTAGATTATAGGTGAATTGAATTTATTGAAGTCTGTTGATCTATGATCTTAGCGATGAATGAATGCGTGTTCTTTTTGGAATCTTCAAAATAGTTGTGATATACGAATTATGATGTTAAAATAAGCACCTTAGATGCATGCAATAGTATGGATTATTCTGTAAATTGTGTCATGCTTTGGTTTTCTTGATCTGTTGGAAAATATTCATTGTTGAAGATATATGTCCGGATTCTAGATGAGTTTTGTTCATGTTTACTGATTTACCCTCTAATCTATCTTTTTCTTTTTATTTAAAAACCCCTTTCTTTATTAAAATAGCTCGATGAATAAGTCATTGCTTGTATTCCTTGTTACCAGCACAGGCCCCTTGAATATTACAATTGCATGGACCGATTGAGTGACACCAGATAGTTGAGAACCAACTACCAGGACCTTGGGAGTTAGGCTACTATATGTTATCTTTCTTTTTTAGGAGAAATAGAGTAGAAATATTCTATTTAAACATTGTTTGTGTCATTTTCACCACCAACAGATCCGGCGCTAGAAGGAGGGCCTGAAGGAATAAGGTGGCTCGCATTGTGTCTTTCTCACCAGAGAAATATGGGAGGATTCTCAAATCCTCTTCTAATCCTGAACCATTAGAAGAACTTCAAACCCCAGCCAAACCTAGACCGCATGCTCATAGGATACTGATACCTACTTTTCCATCACCACTTACTCCACCTGGATTTCCTCCAAATCCACCCACACCACCACTAGTTCAACCTGCTTCACCACCACCAATTAGGCCTATGTTGGCACCAATTCGGCCTGCATCACCACCAACTGCTCAACCAATCCTACCCATGTCTTACTTTGTCAATAACCCATGTCCGTTAGGGACTATTCCAGGAGGAATCCATGACTTACTAAAGAACCCAAATTTTTTTTGTCCCAAGTACATACATGGCGAATCAAGAAGTGTTGAGGAGTATATACAGGCATTCAAAGATGCTTGTACACGTGCTCAAATTGCTCATCAGAATGTGGTATGTAGATTGTTTTCTTATTGTTTAGGGGATATGGCATATAACTGGTATTTAAATTTGCCCCGAGGATCTATTCTGGGTTGGACAGATTTAGAAAATGCATTTATTAATCAATTTCGGGTTTATGTGGACCCTGCCATCTTGTATCACCAGTTTTCCACAATAAGAAAGGAACATCCTGAGCCACTACCTTTGTTCAATACTAGATTCCATAGAATGTTTCGTAGGTTGCAAGACCCTTACTTGTTAGCTGAGAATATTGCCATACAGGCGTATTTAAGAGCTGTTGATCCCTTGATTGGCCTATTTTTGGAGAGGACTTATCAACTTGATGAGATTAACTCTTTGTCTAAAGTTTATCATCTGGCCATCAAGTTGCAACAACAAATAAGTCTGTAATCAGGAGGTTTAGGAGCAACTTTTCCTCCCATGAGTTATCAGATGCCTAACCCACCATTGTACAACACTATCCTAGGGATGTCTTACTCCCAATATGGACCTATGTCTGAGTTACAAGCTCCACATACCATGCCCTTTTTCGGCAATGGAATCCAAGATTCTTCCCAACAACCTCAAAATCAACAACAACAAGTGGGAAGATCAACCCATGTTCATTCCCCAGCCATAGTGCAGAATGTGCAAAATGAACAAACTGTTCAACTGACTAGTGAGTTAGAAACTCTCAAGAAGACTCTATCTCAAATGTCTAATGACATGGCACAACTTAGGCAAAAACCTCCCCAAAACCAAAATCAGAATTATCAGAACAGGGGAGGTTACAACAATCAGGGAAATTACTCCAATCAGAATGGGAATCAAAACACCAACCGGAACTTTCAGAATCAAAATTCCTCTAACCAAAATTACCAAAATCAGAATAGAGGATATAATCAGAGGTTCAATAACAACAATAGGCAGTGGAATACTAGACCTAACAATGGGGGAGTTCCCCATAACTATCAGTCAGGTGAGGAGAGACCACATACTGCTAATGTAGCTGACCTCAATTTCATGACTAATTGGTGCAGGCTACATGATACTGCAACACACTCAGAGGTTAATTGCCCTGAAATGGAGAAGATTGTAAAGATTGCACAAGTTGATGCCCATCCTCCAACAGGAAATTCCAATCAGGATAATGGGCCAGTCAGTACTGCTATGACTTATGAGACTATTGAAGAGAAATACCAATTTCTCATGCAAGGAGATAATGAGCCAGAGGAAGATGTGTATGATGTCCAAGCTCTTCAATCCAAAGGAGGGCACTTTCTGAGAAATCAGAATAAGGGCCCATTTACTACATCTACACCCCCAAACAACATGGTCCCACCAAACCAAAATGCAGATAACAATCCACCACTGCCAAAGGGACCTTCTGACCTTCAGAATAGAGGCAAACCGCCTCCTTTTCCTAAGTATCAAGTTAGGAATGATTCAAAATTTGACTTTATTGCAGAATTGTAGAGACAAAAGACGTCCTTGTCATTCTTTGACATCATGAAGTGGTGCCCATCTCAACGTGAGGTGGTATTGAAGGCCCTGCTGGAGGCAGATCGCTTAAAGGGAAAAGGTAAAGTGACTCCAACAAAGGAGACAAATGCAACCATTTATAAAGGTAAGACCAGTATCCCACCTTTTCTTTTAAGTTTAAGGATTTTTGGAAAGAATTTTTACAACTGTTTGTTGGACTCTGGAGCATCGGAAAATGTTATGCCCTTTTCAATATGTAAAAAGTTAGGATTAAGTCCTATCTCAACCAATAAGAAAACGATTCAGTTAGATAAAAGAGAGGTCAATGTTGTAGGTGAACTAAAAAACATGCATGTACAGGTTGGATTAGATCCAAGGATCCAGACCTACATAGATATCCAAGTGGCTGATATCCGAGAGACATATGGTACGCTTCTAAGTTGAGAGCTAATGAAAAGTATTGGTGGATATTTTTCCTTGGATTTCTCTCACATATGGTACGCTTCTAAGTTGAGAGCTAATGAAAAGTATTGGTGGATATTTTTCCTTGGATTTCTCTCACATATGGCTACCCTGGAAGGGGGTTGCAACATAGATAAGGATTGAAAGTGAACCAAGACTCAGGCATATGATCATAGAATATGATGCTTCAAATGAAGTAGCATACTTTGAAACTGAAATAGGAGTTTACAAACAAGAGGAAGTCCTTACTTTCTCTATAGCCAGTCCTAGGGATACATTGCCCCTAGAACATAGTGACCCAATGATCTACATCAACCAACAGGTTCTAATAAGGAAATTGCAACAAGATAGTCTAGTTTTAGGAGAAGAAACTGATTTGAGTAGTTTGTTGCTTCCTAGTTGGTGTAGGATTCATTATCACAATCATTCATAATTAACATGTCAATCATCCCTATATATTCTAAGTCATGTAGATCAGCCCCAACAAATATGTCAACAGGAACCCCAAACCCCCATCAATGAGTTTTCTTTCAAAGTTAAGGGTGCTACCATTCTTACACGGGCTAGTCTTTCTCAAGAGAAAGGTTCCTCACTAGTAGAGAAGACTCAAGTTTTATGTTTTAAAATTAAAAAAGAAGTTGAGGTGTCCCAATTCCTATTCAATACACCTGCCCCAGATACTTTGCCAATACCTAAGGCATTGATGAAAAATGAGTTGGATTGCAATTTAACCCAAGAGGTTGTTCAGGAAGTGATTTATGAGCAGGCTAAAAACATAGAAAAATCTTCAAGTGAGCTTTTTCCCGAGTCAATTTCTGATAACCAACAAAAGTCCGAGCTGCCACACATCCCAAGTAAGTCATCCCCTATTGTCCCTAAGAAGAAAGAACTCCTAGCCAAAGACCAATTATGGACTCTTAAATTTGATGGTTCCAAATCTAAAGTCGGAAGTGGAGCAGGGATTGAACTAACCAACCCAAAAGGGAAGACTTACTTTGCTTCTTATAGATTGCAGTTCAGTTGTACAAACAATGTGGCTGAGTATGAAGCACTTGCTCGAGGCCTTATGTTTGCCCATAAAAAGAAGGTTACTGCTCTCACAGTTATGGGAGATTCTGAGGTGATTGTAAAGCAGGTGCACAGCCAATATACATGTCATAACAAAAGATTGGCTACCTACAGAAACAAAGTTTGGAATTTAATGGAAGATTTTGATGCTTTTGGGATTAGTTTGATCCCTAGAGAAGCTAATCAAATTGTAGATGTGCTGGTTGTTGCTGCTAGTACTTTGGAACCCCTGCAAGATTCTGATCTAAAGAGGTTTTCAGTTGAGTTGATTTCAATCCTAGTTGTTCCTGATAATGTTCAACACTTTCAGGTATTTGATGATGATCAGCATATATTGGCTTTTTTGGAAAGTTTTGATGTTTTTCAAGGACAAATAATAGATGAATCTGAAAGGGATCAGGGAGATTGGGATCCTGAGAAAGAGAGTCCATAAGGGATATTGGATTTGAAAAGTAACAGCATTTCGAAAGGGATGGTTGCTTTAGAGAGGATATTTGACTTAGACCCACAGGCTCGTCAAAGGGTGTCTACAAAGAGTGATGGAGGGAAGTATGAATCTGTTAATTTGACTCACTCAGGCCCATAAAGGAATGTTCTTATAGGAAAGACTTGTCCTCAAGAAATTAAGGACAAAATAATCAAGGTCTTGGAGCAGAACATTGAAGCTATTGCTTGGAGTTATGATGATTTAAAAAATTTTGACACTTCAATGATCACTCGCACCATACCTCTCAAGCCAGAAGCCAAGCCTTTTCACCAGAAGCAACGCTTGGTCAATGCTTTAATTGAGCCCTTGATCTAGAAAGAGGTGCAAAAAATTTTATCTGCTAGAATAATCTTTCCGGTTAGACATTCTACTTGGGTGGCTAATTTTGTTCCTGTGCGCAAGAAGAATGGAGAGATCAGATTATGTGTTGATTTTAGGAATCTAAACAAGGCCTCTGAGAAAGACAATTATCCATTACCTTCTCTTGATGAAGTATTACAAAAGGTTAATGGATCCCAAATGATGTCATTTTTGGATGGTTATTCTGGATACAATCAGGTCTTGGTTAGTCATGAGGATAGGATGAAGACTGCTTTCACCACTAAATGGGTCACATTTGCTTATAGGAGGATGCCATTCAGTCTCATCAATGTTGGAGCTACTTTTCAAAGGGCAATGGATTGAGCTTTCAAAGATCTGATAGGAAAATGTATAATCATTTATGTAGATGATTTAACCATCTTCTCTAAGAATAGAGAAGATCATGTTGCTGACCTGGAAAAGGTTCTTAAGAAATGTATAAGTTATGGTGTCTCTCTTAATCCAAAAAAATGTGTATTTGGAGTATCTGAAGGGAAGCTCTTAGGTCAGATTATATCAAAGGAAGGGATATCTATAGATCCTAACCAAGTCGAGGCCATCTTGAAATTGACAAGGCCGGGCAGTAAGAAAGAAATGAGGTCCTTCTTTGGGAGGATCAATTTTGTTAGGAAATTTATAACAGGGTTTGCGAAGATCGTCAAAACTCTCAATGAAATGATGAAGAAGGATGCAAAAATTGAGTGGAATGAAGAGGCTAGGTCTGCTTTCTCACAGATTAAACAATCTATATCTGAGGCACCTATTTTGACAAGCCCAGATTATCTAAAACCTTTCTATATCTATTCTTTTGCTTCTGACCATTCATGTGCAGCCATTTTAACGTAGCGAAGAGAAGAGAGCGAGGAGAGACCTATTGATTTTATGAGCTCTCCCTTTAAAAATGCAGAAGTGAGGTACCCACCACTAGAGAAACAAGCCTTTGCATTAGTACGAGCAGTAAAGAAGTTCAGGCATTACATACTTCGAAGTCAAATAATGGCCATAGTTCCAGATCAAGCTATGAAGTCTCTTCTGATGCAAAGTGAATTAGGAGAACGAAGAGGGAAGTGGATGAAAATCTTACAGGAGTTTGAATTATAAATTCACCTGATGAAACTCGTTCGAGGGAAAGGTTTTTCAAAAGCAATGGCAGATGCGGCTAAGAACATTACCTGTCAGTAGTACACTGTCCAATCATTTACTAAGGATCCCTGATATACAGATTTAATTTTCTTTCTCCTCAATAACAAATGTCCAGAAGGAATGGATGCTACTCAGAGGAGAGAATTGAGGATGAAGAGTGCTCATTACATGCTTAAAGGGGGATCTATCTACAAAAATAATTTTCAAGGAATTTACCTACGCTGTTTGGATCAGCAAGAGGCTAAGCATGCTATTTCTGAGTTTCATGGAAGGCATGGAACGGGGCATGGGTCTGTTGATGCTTTGGCTCATCATATTCTAAGATCAGGTTATTATTGGCCTTATGTATTTTGGGATGCACATCAACATGTAAGGACTTGTCATATATGCCAAACTTCTGCACCCAGAGAAAGGAATCCTGCGATGCCTCTACAACCAGTATATGAGGTAAGGTCGTTTGCTCAATGGGCACTTGATTTTGTACGTGTAATTAATCCTAATTCTTCTGCAGGTCATAAATTCATCTTGACTGCAACTGACTACTGCACGTGTTGGACTGAGGCCCAGCCTTGCAAAAATAGTACCACAGAGGTGGTCATCAAGTTTTTGACTAAGAACATCACAACCAGGTTTGGAGTTCCATTTTCTTTGGTATGTGATAATGGCCCTGATTTTTCTTCTACTGAATTCATTTCATGGGCATATGAACATAAAATTGTTTTGAAGTATTCTTCCAATTACTACCCTCAGGGAAATGGAGTGGCTAAGTCCACAAATAAATTTTTTTTGGAAGTAATAAGAAATTTGTTAGAAAACAATCCTAGGGACTGACACACCAAGTTGAGATTTGCCTTATGTGCAAATTGAACCAAAATCAAAGCAGCTCTAAGAAATTCACCTTTTAAGTTAGTCTGTGGCCAAGATCCAATCTTCCTGATCCATTTACAGATACCTGTTCTTAAGTTCATGCAAGAGTTTTATACCAAGGATGATAGGATTGAGGTTAGACTACTTAATTTGCTTAAAATGGAGGAGAAAAGAGATGTTGTTTTGCAGCAATTCTCTAAGCATCAAGCTGTCGTCAAATGCTGGTTTGACAAAAGAGCCAAGATAAAATCTTTTAGAATATCAGATCTTGTATTACTATTGGATAAAGCCAGAGAAAAGAAAGGAGATCATCAAAAGTTTGATAGACTTTGGTTAGGTCCTTATCAAGTGGCTGAGATACTAGGCAAGAATGCTTTTCGTTTGAGTAACTTAACAGGAGAGCCTATTCCATTACCAGTTAATGGTCAGTTTCTCAAGCACTATTTTGGTGCATAGAAGGTCTGATGTTTTAAAGAAATTGTATTATACTGTATCATATGTAATTAAGTTTATGTTTTAGTTTTAGTTTTTAGTTTTTGTGTTTTGTTTGATTCTCTTTCTTTGTTTTTGTTTGTTTGTTTTGTCTTGTCTTGTTTCGTTGGGGATCCTCATTTTGTTCATCAAAAGACAAGGGGTTGTTATTCAAGGTATGCTACTGGTACTAGGAGAGAAATTGGTTTAGGTATTTTCATCATCATCATTGAAAAGGATTTCATTCTGAAACTCATGTTTTATGACCATTCTAGTTTGGGTTTGAAAAGTTATTAAGGATAGAAGATATATTGTGAATATCTCATGAATTGTGATAAAAAATCTATTACCAAATTAGGAAAACATCTACATGAGTAAATACCTATTTGTTTTGGAGTGGCTCTACCCTTTGATTTAAGTGAAAATTCCGATTCCAAGACTATCATGAAATCCATTGTAGTTCTCAACCCATGTTTCAGATTCATTATGTCTAAGTATTGAGGAAGGTGCATAAAAGATTTCCACAAGTAAAGTAAAAAAGAAACAAAAAAGAGAAAAAAAAATGAAATGAAAGAAAGAAGAGGCAAACTCAATATCAAAGGGGGTAATCAAGTATCTCTACTAGGGCTATGGACACTTGGCTGGCAGTAGAGCAATGCTTTGAGAGAACTAGAGGTATCTCCGTCGGGGCTATGGATGCCTGTCTGGCAGTGGAGCAATTCCCAGGATTTTATTGCACAATAGTTAAAGGACTCAACCTATGTAGCTTGAATCTTAGGTATAGTTGTTTAGGAGAAGAGAAAGTATCCATAAAGAATGATGCACAATATATGCGCACACTCAGATTCAGAAATAACTCATGAGCACATACATCTGAGATTCTAGCTCAACATTATTCTAGATATATCTGATCTTATTCAAGTTAGCATGCTTCATAAACCAAGTAGTTTTAGGGTGACTGAAATTTTCTTTGGGTATCTTGAAAATGGGTAAACCATTTTCCCAGCTGAGTCGCCATTTGTTATGCCTTGCATAACCACCCCATCTTTTGCCTTGGTCAAAATGGGCCCCCCTTTATGTTTTTATGCTTGGTTGATTTTATAACAAATTTTGGATTCTTTCTTTTCCAACACTTTGTTTTTTCTTTGGTTTAGTTTGTCGGAACCGGAACTGGAACTGAATCGAGTTTTGAAACTTCTTTCAAAACTCATTCTGATCCCCATACCGACAGTCTTTCTTTTGAACTGTTTGTTTTGTCTTTGTCAGAGCCGGAGCCAGACTGGAAGTTAAGTTGGTATTTATTACAAATTTCAAAATCAAATCTCGTTCCACCTCCACCTCCGCTTTTGGTCTTTTGTTTTAGACTAGGTTTTGAATGTTGAGTCTTCTTGGTTTAGTCTTTTTGTTTTATTTTTTCATTTTGTTTTGCTTTTATCTTTGTCGGCGGAACCGGACTCGAAACGGGAACCAAGTTGGGAAATTACTCAAAAAACCAAATCCGTTTCATTTCGATTCCGCTCCCATCGGTTTTTGTCGTTGACTTTTATTAAAGTAGCATTGCAGTGATGTGCTTGTTCCTTCTGTAGTTCCAACTCTGCTCTACTATATTTATTGCATTAATGACAGCTTCCAGGCATGCGTGAAATTGCTAGTTTTTTCCTTAATTAGGGATTAACGCGTAGTTATCATCATTATCATTAAGAGATTGAGAATGAACCAGGGTTGTACTGAAGCTTTTGTGCAAAGTAAATTGATTGAAAGAGAGACAGATGCTTATGGATTTCTTCAGGAAGTTAACCTCTTTGTTTGCGTTCGAGGTAGGGTTTCTATTTTCGTGCTTCTTTTTAGTTTTACGTTTTTCGTTTCAGTTCTTCTTGGTTTGTTGGTTTTGTGCAATTTCCTCTGTAAGTTTGTATGTTTTGGTTGGTTTTGTTTTTGTTAAAGCTTTGCTTGTTTTTGTATTTCTTTTATGGTTTTGTTTCTTGTCGGTTTGTTTAGACACAGTCATTTTCATGTTTTAGCCGTGACCAAGTCGTGGTGCCCTAATTTTTAAATCCATAGGTTAAATTTGGTTTTTTTACAGTGAGTTAGGGTTTGTTAAATCTTGTTTTTACTTAGGAAATCTTGTTGCACATTTAGTCTGGTTATTTTAAATAAGTAGGGTTAAATTCATGCCCGAGTTTTTAAATCGAGGTTTTTTTTCAGATTAGGGTTTACGCTTTCTGTATTCGTGTTTTAATTTAAATATGATGCCCTAGAAAGTACAGTCGCCTCTCGGTCGTATGGGGATGGTCTTATCATGTTATATTTAAAGCCCCTTTTCGTTTAAATATGACCTAGTCCTTAATCATGAAGTTATGCATTAAACTGTTAAAAAACATTTATGACATCATGATCTTTTTACACGGAAGCGGGATCGAAATCAATCTAGAACTTTAAATCATGCTTTCCAATAGGTATCGATTTCATTTCTATCCCATCTCCGACTCCGCTTATAGTGAAAAGCCTTCTTTCAAAATAGCGATAACCTAGGAGAAAGCCGAATCGGAACCGAAACAGAATATGAAAATAGAAAATTTGAAAGAAACTAAATCCGTTTTCATTCCGGTTCCGGTTCCGATCACCATTCCAATTCCGTCTCCAATCCCGCTTGTTATTATTGAAATATCGATAACAGTTTTGGCTTCGAGCCTGATAGTGTTTTAAAGAAGACTGTTTTGAATGTGTTATGTTTGGTTCTACCTCAGATATATACATGAAGGGTAATGTTTTAAGGAATATTTTGTGATATTTATTGAAGGATCTAATTGTGGTTTTTTTTTTGTGTAGGTAATTAAAGAATGTCAGGAGCATCAGGAGAAACCTCCCAAAGGAATCGGCCTGCAGAGACATCAAAGGAAGCAGCAAAGCCCAAGAAGATAAAGCCAGAGCATCTACCTTATACTTTAAGGTATAATCATAGGGCTCCTGTGGTCACAGTAAGAAAAGTAGAATTGAATTGGTTTGATATAACCGACACCAATCTGGGCTCATACAATTTTGAGGAGTTGTATTCAGAAACATTTCTTGAAGATATAATAGGGAGAACACAAAGAATTGTTGAGTCTGGTTTGGCTCATATCACCTTATTCCCTCTATCTGTCCAGTGCCCGAAGTTGATTATGATAGCAGCAGGTGTTTACAATCCAGCTACTAGGCAGTGTATGAATTCATAGGACAATGTTATTATTGATCTCACTCCTCAAATGTTTCAAACTATGTTTAGTGTCCCGGATCCAAAGAACCTGGTACAATTAAAGGAGGTTGAAGCTTTGGAGAAATATAGAAAATACAAAGAATCCAACAAGGTGCACTTGAACAAGAAATGGTTGAGAATAGAAAAGAAGTCTCTGACCAAATTTCATGATCAACTTAAGAAGACAGAATTCTAGAAAGAAGTATCAGACTTGATCATGATGTTGTCTAGGGTGTTTGGGAAGAGGGATGCATTTCACTTCAAGGAGTGGACGTTTCCTTTCATTCAGACCATTTTGAATGGAAAATAATAGTTTGATTGGCCAATGGTGGTCTTCGATGCTATTCATGACTCGTTGAGAAGGATAAGGGAAACCAAATGCTTCTTTATGACTTCTTATGTTGTTTATGCAACTACTAGAGGAGGTATATTTCAAAGTTTAAAGAGAGTGGGGATATTGGGAGAGGCAGATGGACAAAGGAAGGTGTGTGACCATTATGATCAATTATCTCTGAAAGTATCTGAAACACAACTTAGAAGGGTTAATGATGCATTTCTATATGCGATCATTAACCAACTTAATGGGGATGCAGGATACAGACTGAGCAAAGAAGCTATGGATTTTATCACGGAATGGGGATGTTGGTACATTTAATACCCCAAGTTCACATAATTCAGGCTAGCTAGATTTGAAGGTCATCCACATTTGCTGCCAAGATGTTGTAGTAATAGGATAGTGTGGATGGAATTTTTTTATCAAGCTCTGGGGGTTAATGCCCAACTTAGATTGAAGCACAAAATAGGATGTCATAAGTTCCCCATGCAATTGGGTGAATATAGCTGTCAGCATCTGGTGGAAGCTAAGGTAGTATGTAGTGAGTTAATACATCTGAAATTAGGGTTGTACATAGCTCAGAAGTACTTTGACCCAAAGAAGAAAATGAATGCCTTGTTGCCTTATGTTTTTCATAAAAATTTCAATTTGTTGGAAGATTTCTGGAGTGACCGGCATGATGAGTATGACCTCAAGAAGAAGAATTATGAGAGGTTACGCATCTCACTCATGCTAGAGCTTGGGATCAAAGATGATATCCTTGACACATTAGTAGATGATGGACTGCTATTAGATCCATCATATGAGGCATTAAACATTGGCACTAAGAGCTTGGATCCAGTGGACTGGGATAGTGAGGAGACAATTGACATAAAGCAAATAGGGAGGACAGTTTTGGATAGAAGTATTCATTAGCTAGTCTTAAGAACCAAAAATCCTCAAGAACCAGCTCCTAAGAAGGGGAAGGGATACAAAATAATTAAAAGGAAATTACCTTCCAAGGAGCCCTTGGAATTCTTCCCTCCAGACATTGAAGAGATTGAGCTTGAAGCAGCGACTCAAGATGAACGAAAGACACAAGAGGGAGATGCCCAAATAGGACCTGTAGTTTCAGCACCTGCATTAGGTGAATCCTCTACTCAAGTCCCACTTACAAAGCAACAAAGTGAAGAAGTGCAAAAAAGGACTCTTCATGATATTGTGGAATCCATGAAGGGAAAAGGAGTAGAGGTATAGATTGATGACATTGGAATGGATTCTGATGAGACTCTGTCAGAGAAGGGTGCACAAGAAAATATGCCTCTAGAGGAGGATACTGAATAGGTGTTGACAGAGGATGATCAGTGGGCCAAGAAGGTTGCTAATGATCAAGCATACGCTACAGCAATGGAGAAACAAAAGGAAATTGATGCCAAGATATAGGAGGATGCCTTGCTTCAGAAGCAACACATAGAAGCTAAGTTAAATGCTGATGAAATAGAGAAGCAACAGAGGCAAAAAGAGAATGAGCTCAAGATCAAGGAAGAGAATGATAAATTAGAGTTGATATCGAAAATCCATGAACTTGAGGAGGAAAAGGCAAGACATTGAAGGGAGAGAGAAGTTCTTGTGGTTAAGTTGAAGCTTGTTGAAGAAGCTCATAAAGAGAAAGAGGAAGCAAAGTGAGTGAAAAAGGAGAAAGATGTCAAAGAATTGATCAAGAAGCAACAAAAAGAAAAGGAAGATGCAGAAAAGATTAAGGCATTAGAGGAAGAAAGAAACCATGAATTGGAGAAAAGAAGATTAGAAGAAGAAAGGTTGAAGAAGGAGGAAGAAGATAAGAGAATACAAGAACAAAAGGATAGGGAGGAAAAAGATAAGAGAATACAAGAACAAAAGGATAGGGAGGAAGCCGAAAAGATTGCACAGACAAGTGTGGAACAAGAGCAACAAGAGAAACAAGTGGTTGATACTGAACCTCAAGTAAATGTGCAACCACCCTCTACTACTGCCTCTTCTTCTTCAACTATGATGACTATTACTTCGGGTGCTCCCACTTGGTTGAAATTGGATCTTCAAAAGAGATCATCGACACCTTCACAACCTCTCAATTGGGAGGATATGATGAAGGAAATTGAGAAAGAAAGGCCTAAAAAGGAGGCCAAGATCCTGCATTCCACTAGGGTAAGTGACAAAGGAGAAATTATGGCGGAATGTGCTATACCCATGATAGACAAGGATGTACGAGACATGCAATTGACAGATTATCAGCTGGGCACTGTTAATTTAGGGAGACCTACCAGAGATCAACAAATGAATTTAATTGATGTGGTAGCATCCTCAACCAAGTCAAGAATGTTGATGGATAAACAAAGGAAAGATGAGCTTAAGGATCAGTTAGATAAGTTTCATGTTTTCCTAAAAAGTGTTTTTTCTCCGAGGACACAACAGGTTACCACTATTGAGACCCCAATTTTGCTGAGTAAGAAAGAAGTAGATGATTTGGTACAAGGGGCAAGGCGGAAATGTTGGATCGGTGGGTTGATAAATTGAATCAAGAAATAAGTGAAGTATTGGAAGATAGTTTTGGGGTTTACAAAATGACTGAGGGACTGATAGAATAAATGAATCAATATGTCAAAACATTGGAAGAACAGGAGGAGGAGTACAAAGGATACAGTCAGAAATTGAAAGAAGTTAATAAATTGCTTAAAACTACTCTTCTAGAATAGTCGATACTTGAAGAAGATAATAAAGATTTCTTGGAAAAGACTTCTTGCATACTCCGGTTGAGATCAAATTTTCTATATAAACATAGAAATGAAGTTCAAGATTCTGTTAAGGATCTGAATGAACAGTTTGAGGAGTTGGAAGCCATTATTGTTGTTATAGTAAACGTTGATGTACCAGTAAAGGAAGGCCTACCATTAAGCCAAATAAAGGAGAAGTGGGATGAAAGGTTTAAAAAGGTTATGCAAAGAGGAGATGATGGTGAAGATCTTCTGATAGATCGATTAATGGACATTAAAGAAGAGATAAGGGCAACTAAGAGGGAGTTGACCAAGTTGAAGTATATGAGAGGATTTGTTGCAGCGGAGTTGGAAAGAATTAAGTTTGAAGACAACTGGGTTGATGGGCCGGAATTAGACATACTACAACATGTCTTCTCTAGTTTTGACGAGTACATTGCAGAACAAACTTCGCATGCATAATGTGATCCTAATAAAATGCTGCTTCCTAAATGTGAGAGATGTTAGATAAAATTAATAGTGCAATAAAGAGAAACAACAAGATAATAGGGCACCTCAATGATTAGCCTAAGAAGATGAACAATATGAAAGCAAGATAAACAAATAAATTGCTGTTATACCTTCATGTTGTTGCTTCCTTGGTTGGCCCTTGATGTTGAAGTCTTGTGTGCTCCTTGGATGGCAATGAAAATGAAGTGGATGCAAGATGAATTGATGCAATATGGATGCTAAAATAGATGAGAGATTGAATGGCAATTTTGCAAGAGTTTATTTGCAAAAGACTTGATCCTCCTAAAATGAAGGAATTGAAGGGGTATTTATAGGCCAAATTGAATTCTCTAGAGAATTCAACGGTTGGGATTGATCCAACCAAGATCAAGATGAAGGGCTATGGTGAGTTGAGGACTCACAAGCCCTCACATCTTGACATGTGGAAGGTGACATGTAGAGGGTGGAGTGATGTGGAAATGAGGTGGAAGAGAAGGACAAGAGGTGGAAGGGAAGGACATGAGGTGGATGAAGGACAAGTACCTTTGAGGTACCTTGGGGGATGTGAAGATTTCCTCAAAAAGGAACTTCTTGTCCCCAAATGAGGATGAATGAGACTTTTGAGGAATTTTAGAATTCCTCAAAAATCTCCATGGGAAAAGGGGAAATGTGTGGGAAGAATAAATGTAAATTAAAAATTTACATTTAATGGAAGATTCATTGGATAAAAGGAGATCCCCAAAAGGCTGGAGATTTGTCATGTGTGGGAGATGTGACAAGTCCAAGGTTCTAGAAGCCCTTGGCACATGTGAAGTGACAAGGCAAGGCTTCTAGAATCTTGCATGGGGATGGGAAAGACCTTGGAAGGATAAAAATGAATTAAAAATTCACATAGGGAAGAGAGGAACTTTGGTAGAATAAATGTGATTAAAAATTCACATGGGGAAGGGAGTCCATATCAAAAATGGTAAGTGGGAAGGTTGACCAAAAAAGGTAAGCCAAAAGTGGCTAATGACTCTGATTAAGGTTGTGCAAACACCTGATTAAGCTAATTAATGATGGATTAGAGGCAAGTGGGAGATTATGGAGGATGTGACACTTAATCAAGATTAAGTGGTGCACATCCTAATGACAGATTAATTAATTTAATCTAGATTAGAAAAGGGTTATGGAGAATGTGACAAGGAGAGAGAAAAAGGAGAATTAAAAATTGATTTTAATTCAAATGGGTTAAATGAATAAATTAAATAATTTGTCATGTTTATTTAATTTAGAGAAGACAAGGGGGTAAGGTAAAGTATTTAATTAGATACTTTAGGAACCTTAGGCAGAAAATTAAATAATGATTAAATAAATTATTTAATCACTATTAATGAAATAGATGAATAAAGTAGACGATTTTGATCATATGAGAGTGATCAAATTTGGATGTCTACATTTTGCCCCTCTTCGAAGTGCTGTTAGAATAATCGTGCTTCGAAGAAAAGAAAGTGCAGATGACTCTATAGAGGAAGTAATCGAGAATATGATGCCCCAGCGTGATAAAGAAGATCTGAGATGTCCAATTAGTGGGGAATGGATGAAAATGCCCCAATCTTGGAAGAGATTGACTATGGTAGGTCAAATTAGTAAATGTGAAGAGTATGCCCCCTCGAGAGGGTGACGGAGGAAAAAGAAGGGTCCCGGGTAACATCTCAATAAGAATAAATGGATGATATAGATGGAAAGAGGATGAAAAATTAGGCAAGTTTCCTTTTGAACGAAGTCAATCGAACAAACAGAGTGCAAATGGTAGCCCCGGGAAGAGAAGGGATTAATCAGAGGAATAAAAGGGTAAATAAAAGGTAAAAAATACCTTTTAAAAGTTAATATAAGGTAATTTTGAAAATTACCTCACCTCATTTGCACTGTAGCAGTTGAGAGAAGAAGAGAAAGAGCGAGGAGAAAGACGTGAAAATGTCAGGAGATAATGACACCGAGATCGTCCACCGGATAGATGAGGTTCGACGGGCGTACCGATAGCAGGAGGGGCCCCGCCAGGTAAGCGACAAAACCACCCATGCATTAAATTGAAATTTTAACACATTGTCAAATAAATTACTAAAAAAGTAAAATATGGGTTTTTTGGACGGGAAAAAATAAAAAAATGGGTAGAAGATAGAATTTAAAAATATTTGATTTAAAAAAAAAAAATGAGGGTTTCGGTAAAATATATAAATGAATTTAATGCAAATGGATAAATGAATGGAGGTAAATGGATGTATGGATGTTAATGTATGAATGTTAATGAACTTAATGAATTTAATGCAAATGGATAAATGAATGGATGTAAATGGATAAATGGACCTAATGATTGTGGACATAAGTGTCAATGGGTAGATGGTAGGTGTAGGATGTGGGGGGTGCAGTACCTGTCAAAGACTGTAAGGATCCCGAGAAGAAAAGTTAGTAAAAGTGAACGAGAGTTTGCACAACCAAAACCATAAGTCATAGACGTAGGGGCAATCATAGGATGAAGAGGGAATATGCAACATGAGATGAAATGTAACATGAATGCAATTTGCCATCTTTTAGAGCACTGATTTTTGCTATAGCATAAGACATCAGACGTCAAGGTATGCAAACCAAGATGAATTAATGTCAAATGCAGAAAACAAACACGACAAACAAGAAGGATATCCCAATACCCCAAAGTCGCGATGACGTTGGTCGGTCCAGGCATTGGAATAACCACAAGCACAAAGAGATGCCCCCACATAACACGGGGTCCGAAAAGAATCCCGATGGGTACCATGTGGGGTATCTCAGCAGACAAAAACAAAAGTCAAGAGATGTCCTTATGGTAACTAGGAAAAACACACCACAATATGAAGGATCATGGCGATCTTGACTAGTGATTATAGGGAGCTCAAATGATAAACA
Organism: Sequoiadendron giganteum; assembly: GCA_007115665.2. Classification (NCBI taxonomy): domain Eukaryota; kingdom Viridiplantae; phylum Streptophyta; class Pinopsida; order Cupressales; family Cupressaceae; genus Sequoiadendron; species Sequoiadendron giganteum. The sequence goes on from CM021105.1 coordinate 603,552,345, forward strand.
AAATCGAAAAGTACCAAAAGATGGTAATCAATTACAAGCGTCCTTTGCCATAAGATCCCAGGGATGGATGGGGTTGATGTGGTCTGTTAGGAAGGATGCATCCTGTTAAGATCGATGATGGATACTAAGTGAAAGTGACCTAGATGACGCAGGATAATTGCCATTGGATAGATTTCTTGATACGAGGAAACCCTGTTTGTGAAGAGCCAGCAACGATAAGGACATACCTGACAACGAGAGGACGAGACACAACCTAAAGACCTAGGGGCTCGAGGGTTGATCAAAGATCAACCTTGCCTACGTGAAAGCGCAGAGCCCTCATAGTTCATGATAAAAGAGTGGAAAGGGGACTGATGGAAACCGATGGAAGACCAAGACAGACACAAGCCTCGGGGGCAGATCAAAAGATCAACCTTGCCTACGTGCAAGCACAGGGGCAACGTAGTTTGGATATGACAAAAGATTGAAGATGGATAAGATCGGAAAGCGGACCATGAGGATAGGTGATGAAGGACAAAATGCCTCGAGGGCTAATCCAAAGATTAGCCTTACCTACGTGTAAGCGCAGAGGCATCGTAGTTCAAGTGGGGATGATGAGAAAAGCGGAAAGAGGGTGATGATGACAAAAGATGGGGGATGAAGACACGAAGAAGCCCCGAGGGCAGATCAAAAGATCAACCTTTCCTACGTGCAAGCGCAGGGGCAACGTAGTTCGAAAGGGGACGCAGTGAGACCAAGAAGAGATGTCACAAGCTCAGATTAGGATAATAAGCTCAAGGTGTTGGATAGCGGATGATAGTCGTCCAATGCTCAACCAAAATATACCAAGCGACAAGGTGATGCAAGCAGATGGGAGGATATGGGGATTGAGGAATCGGTGGACAAGCCATAGAGTAACCAGGACGCTCGATAGATAATGATTCAGCCCTATACGAGAGGCGCCCGTTGCCAGGTTTTCACCAATCGTACGTATCCAAGGTGCCACGCAGGGGTGGTTTTCACCATAGGACGAATTATTTCTCTTTATTATTTTGGATTTTTGGATTTTTTAATTTTTTTGTATTTTTGACTTTTACCAAGAAGGATACCCCAGCTGATCTAAGTGTAGAATGTCTTCAGATGCATGATGTTGATGGGTTCCTCCAAAGGCTCACCTTCAGGGGTGGAGAGCCTATAGGCACCAGAACCATATTTGGAGGTGATGACATAAGGGCCCAACCAGTTTGCTTCAAACTTACCTTTCTTCTCTCGATCTTGTTGATTCTGTTGATTTTCTTTTAGGACTAAATCACCAATCTCGAATTGGCGAGGGCAGACTTTCTTATTGTAGCTCCTTTTGAGTCGATGTTGATAAGCTTGTAGATGGGTATAAGCCTTGACTCTCTTTTCATCGAGCAATTCCAATTGTGCCAAGCGTGCCACCTGGGTGTTTTCATCAGTGATGAGATTCTTGAGGGAGATGCGGAGTGAAGGGATTTCAACTTCAATTGGCAAGATAGCCTCAGCACCTTAGACAAGAGAATATGGAGTGGCTCCAGTAGGGGTGCGGATGGATGTACGGTAGGCCCAAAGAGCAGGATGGATATGGAGGTGCCAATCGCGACCAGTGCTATTGACCATCTTCTTAATGATTTTGATCAATGTTTTATTTGTTGCTTCTGCTTGTCCATTACCTTGGGGGTAATAGGGAGTGGACCAACGATGTTGGATATGATATGTGTCACAAAGGGATTTCATGCACTTATTTTTGAAGGGTTTTCCGTTGTCGGTGATGATGGCTGAGGGGATACCATACCTACAGAGAATATGATAGAGGATGAACTTAGAGATCTGAACACCAGTGATTTGAGTGAGTGGAATGGCTTCCACCCACTTGGTGAAGTATTCAGTGGCTGTGATGATAAAGGTGTGACCATCTGAAGATGGAGGGTAGATCTTTCCAATCAAGTCGAAACCCCATTTTGAAAATGGCCAAGGTGTCGTGATGGGTTGGAGATCTTGTGCTGGAGCGTGAATCAGATCTGCGTGTTGTTGGCATGGAAGACAACTTTTGACATATTCACAAGCATCATGTTCCATTGTGGGCCAGTAATATCCTGCTCTGAGAATCTGTTTGGCTAGGGCCATACCATTAGAATGGGCCCCACAAATACCGCTATGCACTTCTGTTAATGTTGTGTGAGCCTCAGTTTCGTCTAGACAACGGAGGAGAGTTCCATCATACCCACATCGATAAAGTGTATCGCCAATAAGGGTATAACGAGCTGTGTGTTGGATAAATGATTTACGTTGGTTTTGTGTGAGATCAGGCGGGAGGATGTTGTCATGGATGTAGGTGTAAATTTCATGGTACCATGGGGATTCAGGGCCTACAATAGCACACACCATGTCATTTTCAGGGATATCGTATGCTGGGATTAGGAGTTGCTCAACTAGGAACTGACAATTTGTGCAATCTTTTGGCATGTCGAGGAGAGAACCAATGGTAGCCATAGCATCTGCTGCCTTATTCTGGAGTCTCGAGATCTATTCAAATTGGATGGTAGTGAAATATTTTTTGAAGTCATCCACCATGCATTTGTAAGGAAAAAACTTTTCATCTTTTGTCACAAACTCATCGTTGACTTGTTTTATGACTAACTGGGAGTCACCAAAAACTTGCAAGTGGGTGATGTGCCATTGAACTGCAATTCTGAGGCCGGTGAGAAGGGCCTCATATTCAGAGATGTTGTTGGTGCAAGGAAAAGCTAGTCTGAATGATTTTGGTATGTAGTCGCCTTGGGGAGTGATAAGCAATATTCTTGCCCCCGATCCATTATGGGTGTGTGATCTATCAAAGTACAATGTCCAGGTGGTGGTTTCTGAGACTGCAAATACTCCTTCATTTGGGAATTCAGTTTCTATGGGATAAGTATCCACTAATGGGGCATTTTCCAACTGATCAGCTATTATTTGTCCTTTAATGGCTTTTCTATCCACATATTCTATATCAAACTCACTAAGGAGCATGATCCATTTAGCCATTCGACCAGTCAGGGCTATCTTGGATAGCAGGTACTTGAGGGGGTCGACTTTGGATATTAATTTTATAGGATGGCTTAGCATATAGTGGCGTAGCTTTTGTGTGCTGAAAACTACAGCAAGACAGGCCTTTTGCATTGGTGAATAGTTGAGTTCATACCCGACCAGGGTGCGACTGATGTAATAGATTGCCCATTCCTTTGAAGATTCATCATGTTGTGCCAATAATGCCCCCAATGCTACTGACGTGGCCGATATGTACAACAGGAGGGGTTTGCCAGGGATAGGTGGCATCAAGATCAGCGGGTGGGCCAAATATCCTTTGAGCATGTCGAAACCCAACTGACACTGTTGATTCCACTTGAAGCTGGTGTCTTTCTTGAGAAGGTGGGAGAAGGACTGACATTTATCTGCAAGTTGGGCTATAAAGCGGCAGATGGATTGTAGTTTCCCTTGGAGACTCCTTAATTGTTTCAAGTTTCTTGGAGGAGGCATATCCATGATAGCTTTCACCTTAGTTGGGTCAACCTCGATGCCTCTGCGGAACACTATGAAGCCCAAGAGTTTCCCTGATGTGACACCAAATACACACTTTTTTGGATTTAATCGAAGCTTGTATTGTTCTAAGCGTTCAAAGATCCGTTTCAAAATGGTAGGGTGTTCTTCCCTGGTTCCAGATTTTTCCAATAGGTCATCGACATAGTCTTCCATGATGATGTGAATGAGGTCATGGAATATAACTGTCATTGCCCGTTGATATGTTGCCCCTGCATTTTTGAGACCAAAGGGCATGACATTATAACAGAACGTACCCCAAGGTGTTGTAAAAGCGGTTTTATGTTGATGATCAGGGGCAATCCGGATCTGATTATAGCCAGAGAAGCCATCCATGAGGGATAGCATCTCATGTCCCGCAGTGATGTCGACTAACATGTCGATGTTAGGCAAGGGGAAGTCATCTTTTGGGCAAGCTTTGTTGAGATCCTGAAAATCTGTACAAATCCTGATGTCTCCATTGGGTTTAGCAACAGGTACAATATTAGAGATCCAATCAGGGAAGTCAATAGGCCTGATAAAACCAGCATCCAGTAACTTTTCCAGTTCTTTCTTAACCAATAATGCCACTTGTGGGTGCATTTTTCGGAGCTTCTACTTGATAGGTTTAGTTTCTGGACAGACATCCAAATGGTGGACAACAAGATTAGGATCTAAGCCAGGCATATCAGAGTAAGCCCATGCAAAGTTGATGATCCCTTCACGGAGAATTTGGACAATGGTGGTGTACTCTGCTTCAGATAAAGATTTAGCCACATAGGTTATTCTTGGAATCTCTGTTGTCCCCAGGTTTACCTCTTGTGTTTCTTCAATGAGAATCAAAGATTGCTCGGATAGTCGTGTTCCTACAAGGGGAAGATGAACGTCCCCATCTTCCAATGCCGTATCAAGGTTTTCACTATCATATACATCCTTTGTTTTTACTTTTTCATAGTCAAAAAGCGCCTCGGTGAGGTTTTCACTTGATGACCCATTTTTCTTTTGTTTCTTTTTGCTTTTGCGATTAGGGCATTCATCTTCCCCCAATCCCATTAGATGTACATAGGTATCTTCTAAGGGAAAAGTGCTAACTGGTGTGCTATCTTGTAGGTCATGATCAATAAGCTCAGGATGTTTAAGGGATAAAGTTATGGTACAAACGGATAAGCATTCAAATATGGCGGGGAGGTCAATGTGATTCAAATCGTCGTACGCGTGTATGATGGATTCCTCCTCCGGTATGTCTTCAAGGGAACTGTTGTCAACACTAACATTGTTAGAGGTGTTAGCAGATGTTGTAAGACCCTTCTATTTGGTATCATAGCCCAAGCCCAAATTCCTTGGTCGGATGGTAGTTGCTTCGATGGGCAGACATCTTCCTTGTTCCTCTGCACCAAGGCCTCTGCCTTGGTAATGGCAATTTTCGATGAATTTGGAGGCATGTGGATAGGCTTCGTGAAAGTATTCAATAAGGGGCCGTGGTGGTTTAGGCTCTTCCCGATAAACCCATTGACTGATATCATCATCCATTAGATCCTGGACGGATCCCAAATTATTGAATGTTGTGGACCCCACGTTCTTGGAAGTGAGGGTAAGCGTCTTTTCTTCTACTTTTGGCAATGGTAGAGTCGTTTTCCCATATGTGCGGGGAGAAGGTGGCATGGTTGCCACATTGAGTGCGGTGTGCATTTCATATTCACCACATCCCTTATCTATGATCTAGACCTTGGTGACGGTGGAAGGAGGTGTGGATGATGGTGGAGATGATGTGTTCAGAGTATTGGTGGATGGGATAGGATCGGATGTCGGTGGTGCCCCCATTTCAACCCCCGGGCAGTAATGTGAATGTGGAAAAGAGGCCTCCAAGGCGCGACAATATTCAAAGGGTTGAGCGTCGGCTTGTATGGTGACTTCTATTCCTTGAAATGGGAATTTTAGGCATTGGTGATAAGTGGATGGTACGGCTTGCATAGAGTGAATCCATGGACAACCAAGAAGGATGTTGTATGGGAGTTCAAGGTCCAGAACATGGCACATAGTGTATTGCACAATGGGGCCCACTTGTATAGGGAGGCAAATAATGCCTTCAGAATCTCGCTCCGCATTATCATAAGCTTTGATGGTGATCACTTGATTTTTTAGATCAGCTTGGGTGTACCTGACCTGTTGTATAAACTTCAACGTACATAGATTTAGGGCTGAACCATTATCTACTAATACCCTTTTTACTTTTTGACAGTTGACACCAACCTCGAGATGGAGGGGGGGGTTGTGGTTTGAATCGAGATGCGGCATGTCCTTTTGGCTAAAGGCTAGCTGATAGGTCGATGAAAGATTGCCTACCAATGCTTGAAATTGGGTAGGGTCAATATTATCAGGTACTTGTGTGTTTTGCAAAGCCTTAGTTAGGATATCTTGATGTATGGGAGATGACTTGAGCAAATCCAAAATGGATATTTGGGATGTAGTTTTACCTAGATGGTCTAGGATATTATACTGGGAATTGGTGGATGGTCGTTGGGTGGATGGAGATGCTACTGGGATTGTGATGCGGTTTCGCCGAGTAGTAACAACACATTGTGGATCTTTTCCCTTAACATGTATCATGGATACACGGGGTTCCACTTGTTCTACATATGAAACCACACCTTGATAATTGTATGGTACATTTTTGTAGTTGATATTATTGGTACTGTTCTCTGGCTGGTTGTTATTGCTAGGTCGAGGATTTGAGTTGGACGTACTAGGACCCTGATTATGATTAGGAAAGGCATTTTGGTATATTTGTAATTGAGCATTGGATGAAGATGTTGCATTAGCATCTACATGTATTTCGCCTTGATCAATGAGACCTTGGATGTAGGTTTTTAAGCTTGACATTTATCCAAGGTATGTCCCTTAATTTTGTGGAATTCGCAGTATTCATTGTCTTTAAACCAAGCAGGCTTGGGTTTAGATGTATCGAGGGGTTTGGTGATAGGGTATGTTATGGGGTACTTGGCTTGAAGAAGCTTATTAAACACTGCGCTAAGGGGTTCCCCCAACAGAGTGAATTGTTGTTTATTCCCACCTTGGTTATTTTGATTAGCTTGTTGTCGTGGTGCTCCTTGGGGAACGGATATGGCGTTTTGAATGGATGGTTGTTGCTGGGAAGGATATCTTTGTGTGGTGTTGGCCACTTGGACGTGTTTAGTGTCAGTGACACCATCATTGATGGCATTTTTGTTTCTATTCCAAAAACGAGGTTTATCCCTGTAGGACTTCTCTCTATCAGAATTGAAATGTTTGACTTGTCCTCTTGCGACAAGAGCTCGTTCTAAGATGGGCCCTTTCTCCACAAGTCCCGCAAAAGTAGTTATGCAATGGAGTTGGAAATTGTGCGCCATATCCAGGTGAGAGTTTTTGATAAATAACGTTACCATGTCTTTTTCTGTTGGTGGGGATTTCATTCTGCTAGCCAAGGCACGCCATCTTTGCAAGTAGCTTGCAAAGGTCTCTCCATCACATTGTTTTTCTTTGAGGAGATCAAGTGTGTCAATGTCTTTCTCTAAGTTAAAAGAGAAATGTGTGACAAACTGTTCAGATAGCTGTGCGAAGGTCTTGATAGATCCCTTTTCTAGACCCATAAACCAGTTGAGGGCGACCCCTTGCAGACTTTTAGGGAAAATTCGGATGAGGTAATTGTCATTGTGCATGACTTCTTGGCAATGAGCGTAAAACTCTTGAAGGTGAGCTCTAGGATCCTTGGTTCCTTTGTATTTGTCAAATTTGGGTATCTCGAAATGTTTAGGAAAAGGAATCAAGGAAATGGAGGGATCAAATGGATAAGGGCATATGTCCTCAAACTTGAAGGATTGTTTTCCCGTTCCAGCTTGTAAGTCCTTTAATGCGGCTTTTACTTCTTCCAAGTCTTTTTTGACAGGAGTCAAAGTGGATTGAGTGTATGGATAATGTTGTGGGTATGATGGGGGTGGCCCTCCCATTGTTGGATCATAAAGGGGCCGATTCGGGTATGAATGTATTGGTTGATTGTAAGAAGGTTGATGGTGGGATGATTGGTTGTGTTGAGTGGGAGCCACTTGTTGTTGATAGTAAGACACAAGAGAGGGGGCCTGTTGTTGCATATTATTTTGATAATGCGTGGTGGTAGGTCCTCTTTGTTGGTGTGATGATGTTTGTTGATAATAGGGAGTGTAAGGTGCCCCATGTTGGTGAGCTGGTTGTTGTTGAAAATAGGGTGGGTAGGATTGGTTTTGTTGTGCAATGGTGGTTTGTTGCATGGCATATGGGTTTAACGTTTGTTGATGGGGATTGTGTTGAGGTTGTGTAGGGTTGGCGTAAGGTGGCGCTTGGGTTCGTGTTTGGTTTTGCACATTCTGAAGAGGGTTTGTATGGGATGGAATAGTGTATGTGCTAGAGGGATGATAAAGGTATTTGGTGAGTGGGTTATGGTGTGTTTGCGTAGGGATGGGCACATGTTGTTGTGGAGGTTTTTGTTGTTGTTGATGAGGTGGATGAGGTAAGATTTGTTGGTGTTGAGGTGGGTGAGATGGGATGTATTGTTGTTGTTGAGATGGGTTAGGTGGGATGTGTTGTTGTTGTTGTGATGGGTTAGGTGGGATGTGTTGTTGTTGTTGAGATGTATGTTGCACCACTTGATGTGGTGGTTGTGTGAGAACGGAAGGATGTTGCGGATGTTGTTGATGTAAGTGTTGAGATGAAGCTATTGTAGTAGCAACATATTGTGGTGGTGCTGGTGGTGTGGTGGACTGGTGTGGGTTATTTGGAGGTTGTTGAAATGCAGGTCGTAGTGTGTTGGTAAGTCGAGATGTGCCCCCAATATTAGAATATGGGGGAGGAGGCGATGGAGTAGATGGGATGTATGACGGCATGCCATAGATGTGGGGGTCATTAGGATCAGGTGGTGGAATAGTAGATGTTGTGGTTGGAAGGCGAGGATATTCTTGGACTTGATGGATGACAACATTTCCAAGTTCGGGGTGGTACCAATTTTCAGTGGGTGCACCCTCAAGAACATAGGAGCTTTCTGGAACATTTTGTGAGGTTTGTGGGTTGACAAATGGGGGAAGGCCATATTGTGATGTATCGAAACTGGATGGTGGTTTGACTCCCTTCATGAGTAAGGTGGCAAGGATCTTATCCCCACGTTCGTTTAGGAGGTGATCCGTCATTTGGAAATTGACAGGATTACTGAGATATTCGTCCACAGTGACTTCAGGTTGATTGACCATGTTTTCGTCACTAGGCGGTGTGGTATTCTGGATGTTAGTGTTTGATTGGGATGAAACGCCATTATGGGGATCATGTGGAATGTTATTAGGATCTTGAGCGGAATTTGGTTGGGAACCTTGTGTTTGTTGGTCTGCCATTTGCTTTTTTGTTTGTGAGCGGGTTTGAACGGGCATGAACGTGCAAAATGACCAAGTAGTTTCAAGATTCAACTTCTAGATGATGACTTAGACAATGATGATTGATGTTGGCTTGATGATGTATCACTATTGATGCTTGGATAATGATGTATCAACTTGATGAGATTGGATGATGATTGGATTTGATTTGGACCAAGTGATGATGTATCACTTGATAGTTGGATGATGATTGGATTGGATTGGACCAAATGGTGATGTATCACTTGATAGTTGGATGATGATTGGATTTGGTGATTGGATTGGATTGGACCAAGTGGTGATGTATCACTTGATAGTTGGATGATGATTGGATTTGGTGATTGGATGATGAAAGGGATCCTAAAACCTGATTTGGAGATCACCCTAGGTGACTTGTAACGTTGGTTGATCGGATTAAATCAATGATTATGATGCCTAATCCACCTTGAGATGGAAGGGGATTGATTTGGGCCAATGATGTTGACTTACAACACAAATCCTTTTCAAGATAGGAGCGGATTGATTAGGTTGAAGACAAAGATTGATTATGTAGGATAACGATCAATTTGACGCCTTGGTGAATTTGGGAGAATAACTCCTAAAACAAGGTTTTAATGGTGGACACAAAGGGGAGATATGTTGTTGAAGATGTTTAGGTCTTGTGATAAGGTGGATGTTCCAAATGGTGGAATGGTCAATGCGAATGTGGTAAATGGACATTTTTGGAGGGGTTAAATTGAGGTTTGGAATGATCAAATGGGTGTTTGAATTGGTCAAATGGAGGTTTCGAGGATTCAAATGGAGATTCAAAATGATCAAACGGGTGAAACTGTCTGTTCAGGGGGTGTATTCGCACTTCTGCGGAAAATGGCTGAAACAGAGGGCAAGGTCGCCCCTCTGCGGAAAATGGCTGAAACAGAGGGCAAGGTCGCCCCTCTGCAGTGAAAACTTGAACTTGGTTTGTATAAGGGATTTTGGCAAGGACTTAAAATGGTTTAATGACAACTTCACTTACCAAAATTTACTGGTTTTTCACAAAAAGACACTTTGGAGAAGCACAATCCTATGATTAATGTTTTAACGGGTATGGCCGGCAAAGGTCTTACTCTAGGATGAACAAGGTTTCTAGGGAGTCCTCGATATACGCTCGGTGCGTGAGGCACAATCGTGAACACCAGTCCGTCACAAGCGTGAGTCGGGAGACCTAGCAAGATACTGAAAGGCTCGGACCAACTCTTCACGTCTAGCTAGGTATCACCCTAGCTTCGACGTTCCGCCAATTACGACGTAACTGGATTGAGGTACAGCTTTGGCTCTCCCCCTTTTATATACCCCATCGGTACACATGGTTGGGATCGTCCCTTGGGGTGATGAAATCCCCAAGCAGGTCCCACTAAGAAGATGACACTAATTGTTTCCAACTACCTCCTTCGGATCCGCACAACGTGCAAAGGAGGAAGGTGAAAACAAACTAATGCCCCCTTAAGGTAAAATAAGTAAAATAGACACAACAAACAGCAAATATTACTTTCCCCTACTTATACTAAGTACCTAGATAAAGTAGCAAGGAAAGACTTTTAAAAATCAGAATAAAAAGGAAGGTCCTGCAAGGAAATGTTAGTTGTTTATCTTCTCCCTTCTTTGTGATGT
>CM021105.1:603563057-603720166 GCA_007115665.2 Sequoiadendron giganteum
GTCTCCCAAAGGAATCAACCTACATAAACATCAAAGGCAACAACTAAGCCTAAGAAGATAAATTCAGAGCATCTACCTTATACTTTAAGGTATAATCATAGGGGTCTTGTTGTCACTGCAAGCAAAGTGGAATCGGATTGGTCTGATATACCCGACACCAATCTGGGCTCATACAATTTTGAGGAGTTGTATTCGAAAATGTTCGCTGAAGATATAATAGGGAGAACTCAAATAATTGTTGAATCTAGTTTGGCTCATATGACCTTATTCCCTCTATCTGTCCAGTGCCCGGAGTTGATTATGACAACAACAGGGGCTTACAATCCAGCTACTAGGCAGTGTATGGATGTAGAGGACAATGTTATTATTGATTTAACTCCTCAAATGTTTCAAACTATGTTTAGTGTCCTGGATCGAAAGAACCTGGTATAGTTGAAGGAGGTAGAAGCTTTAGAGAAATATAGCAAATACAAGGAGTCCAACAAAGTGCACTTGAACAAGAAATGGTTGAGAACGAAAAAGAAGTCTCTGACCAAGCTTCATGATCAACTGAAGAGAACGAAATTCTACAAATAAGTATCAGATCTGATCATGATGTTGTCTAGAGTCTTTGGGAAGAGTGATGCATTTCACTTCAAGGAGTGGATGTTTCGCTTCATTCAGACCATCTTGAATGGAAAACTATAGTTTGACTGGCCAATGGTGGTCTCTGATACTATTCATGACCAATTGAAAAGAATAAGGGAAACCAAATGCTTCTTTATGACTTCTTATGTTGTTTATGCAGTAGCTAGAGGAGGTATATTTCCAGGTTTAAAGAGAGTGGGGATATTGGGAGAGGCAGATGGAAAAAGGAAAGTGGGGGACCATTATGATCAATTATCTTTACAAGTATCTGAAACAAAACTTAGGAGGGTTAATGATGCATTTCTATATGTGATCATTAACCAACTTAATGGGGATGTAGGATACAGACTGAGCCAAGAAGCTATGGCATTTATCATGGAATGGGGATGTTGGTACATTCAATACCCCAAGTTCACATACTTCAGGCTACTTGGATTTGAAGGTCATCCACATTTGCTACCCAGATGTTGTAGCAATAGGATAGTTCTAATGGAATTTGTATATCAAGCTCTAGGGGTTAATGCCTAGCTTGGATTGAAGCATAAAACTGTTGGTCATAAGTTCCCCATGCAATTGGGTGAATACAGCTGTCAACATCTAGCCGGAGCTAAGGTAGTGTGCAGTGAGTTAATACATCTAAAGCTAGGTTTGTATATAGCTCAGAAGTACTTTGACCCAAGGAAGAAAATGAATGCCTTGCTGCCTTCTATTTTTGATAAACATTTTAATTTGTTGGAAGATTTCTAGAGTGACCTTCAAGATGAGTTTGACCTCAGGAAGAAGAATTATGAGAGTTTACCCATCTCACTCATAGTAGAGCTTGGGATCAAAGATGATATCCCTGACACATTAGTAGATGATGGAGTGGTATTAGATCCATCATATGAAGCATTAAATATTGGCACTAAAAGCTTGGATTCGGTGGATTGGAATTCAGAGGAGACCATTGATAGGCCAGTTTTGGATAGAAGTATTCATTGGTTGTCCTAAGAACTAAAACTCCTCAAGAACCAGCTCCTAAGAAGGGGAAGGGATACAAAAGGATCAAAAGGAAATTGCCTTCCAAGGAGCCCTTGGAATTCTTCCCTCCAAACATTGAAGAAATTGATCTTGAAGCAATGTCTCAAGATGAACCAGAGACACAAGAGGAAGATGCCCAAAAAGAACCGGTTGTTTCAACACCTGCATTGGGTGAATCCTCTACTCAAGTCCCACTTACAAAGCAGCAAAGTGAAGAAGTGCAGAAAGGGACTCTTCATGATATTGTTGAATCCATGAAGGGAAAAGGAGTAGAGGTAGAGATTCATGATGTTGGAATAGACTCTGATGAGACTCTGTCAGAGAAGGATGCGCAAGAAAATATGCCTCTAGAGGAGGATACTAAACAGGTGTTGACAGAGGATGATCAGTGGGCTTTATTTGAAGAGGCCAAGAAGGCTACTGATGATCAAGCACATGCTGCAGCAATGGGGAAACGAAAGGCAATTGATGCCAAGATACAGGCTGATGCCTTACTTCAGCAACAACACATAGAAGCTAAGTTAAAAGCTGATGAAATAGAGAAGCAGCAGCGGCAAAAAGAGCATGAGCTCAAGGTCAAGGAAGAGAATGATAAATTAGAGTTGATACAAAAAATTCATGATCTTGAGGAAGAAAAGGCAAGACATCGAAGAGAGAGAGAAGTTCTTGTGGCTAAGTTGAAGCTTGTTGAAGAGGCTCATAAAGAGAAAGATGCCGAAGAACTAATCAAGAAGCAAAAAAAGGAAAAGGAAGATGCAAAAAAGCTTAAGGCATTAGAGGAAGAAAGAAACTAGGAATTGGAGAAAAGAAGATTAGAAGAAGAAAGGTTGAAGAAGGAGGAAGAAGATAAAAGAATACAAGAACAAAAGGATAGGGAGGAAGCTGAAAAGCTTGCACAGACAAGTGTGGAACAAGAGCAGCAAGAGAAACAAGGGGTTGATTCTCAACCTCAAGTAAATGTGCAACCACCTTCTACTACTACTATTGCTTCTTCCTCAACTATAATGCCCACTACTCCAGGTGCTCCCACTTGGTTAAAATTGGATCTTCAGAAGAGATCATTGACACCTTCACAACCTCTCAATTGGGAGGATATGATGAAGGAAATTGAGAAAGAAAGGCCTAAAAAGAAGGCCAAGATCCTACATTCCACTAGGCTCACCAACAAAGGAGAAATTGTTGTTGAATGTGCCATACCAATGATAGACAAGGATGTAGGAGACATGCAATTGACGGATTATCAGTTGGGCACTGTTAATTTGGGGAGACCTACTAGAGATCAACAAATGAATTTAATTAATGTGGTAGCATCGTCAACCAAGTCAAGAATGCTAAAGGATAAACAAAGGAAAGATGAGCTTAAGGCTCAATTAGATTAGTTGCATGTTTTCTTGCTCGAAGGTCATAACAAGTTACTATTATTGAGACCCCAATTTTGCTGAGTAAGAAAGAAGTAGATGATTTGGTACAGGTAAGGGGCAAGGCGGAGATGTTGGATAGGTGGGTTGATAAATTGAATCAAGAAATAGGTGAAGTATTGGAAGATAGTTTTGGGGTTCACAAATTGACTGAGGAGCTGATAGAGGAAATGAATCAATATGTTAAAACGTTGGAAGAACAGGAGGAGGAGTACAAAGGATACAACCAAAAATTGAAAGAAGTTAATAAATTGCCTAAAACTACTCTTCTAGAACAGTTGATACTTGAAGAAGATAATAAAGATTTCTTGGAAAAGACTTCTTGCATACTCCGGTTTAGATCAAATTTTCTATATAAACATAGAAATGAAGTTCAAGATTCGGTTAAGGATCTGAATGAACAGTTTGAGGAGTTGGAAGCCATTGTTGTTGTTATAGTAAACGTTGATATACCAATAAAGGAAGGCCTACCTTTAATCCAAATAAAGGAGAAGTGGGATGAAAGATTTAAAGAGGTTATGCAAAGAGGAGATGATGGTGAAGATCTGTTGATAGATTGATTAATGAACATTAAAGAAGAGATAAGAGTAGCTAAGAGGGAGTTGACGAAGCTGAAAGATATGAGAGGGTTTGCTGCAGCAGAGTTGGAAAGGATTAAGTTTGAAGACAGTTGGGTTGATGGGCCGGAATTGGACATACTACAACAAGTCTTCTCCAGTTTTGACGAGTACATTGCAGAACAAACTTTGCATGCATAAACCTCATGCATGCATGGCTTTCTTCTCTTCTTTGCATGTTGCATGCAAGACTGGTAGTTTTGAGGCTCATGCTTTTCTCTTCTCTCCTATTTTATTTTCTTCTAGTTTAACTGAGTGATCAAAGCGGGAACTAGAGATCAAATTGATCTGAGTTTCCAAGAAGACTTAATTCTTGAAAAGGCGGAATGACCTAAAATAGAGAGAACGCCAGATTTTTGTATATCTATAAATACCCTTGGGGTATCATATTGAAAAGGTCGGCTAATAAAGAATAGAATTGGCCACCTGATATTAGGAGATAGAATTTTTCATAGTTGTTACAGAGATACATTGTTACTTTATTTACAATTGAATATAATTACAGGTTTTATGCAATATGGTGTTAGAATTAAGTTTTACATGATAAGGTTGATGAGTTATAATCTATCTGTATGGCAGTGATTGTGTTGAAGCATGAGTGTTTCTTATGTGATGAAAGTCATTAGAAGAAACCAGATTTAAGGATTATCTCGTTAGATTATCGGTGAATTGAATTTATTGAAGTCTGTTGATCTATGATCTTAGCGATGAATGAATGTGTGTTCTTTTTGGAATCTTCTAAATAGTTGTGATATGTGAATTGTGATGTTAAAATAAGCACCTTAGATGCATGCAATAGTATGGATTATTCTGTAAATTGTGTCATGCTTTGGTTTTCTTGATCTATTGGAAAAAATTCATTGTTGAAGATATATGTCTGGATGTTAGATGAGTTTTGTTCATGTTTACTGATTTACCTTCTGATCTATCTTTTTCTTTTTATTTAAAACCCCTTTCTTTATTAAAATAGCTCGATGAATAAGTCATTGCTTGTATTCCTTGTTACCAGCACAAGCCCCTTGAATATTACAGTTGCATGGACCGATTGAGTGACAACAGACAATTGAGAACCAACTACCAGGACCTTGGGAGTTAGGCTACTATATGTTTTTCTTTTTCAGGAGAAATAGAGTAGAAATATTCTGTTTAAACGTTGTTTGTGTCATTTTCACCCTCAAGACTACCCAACAAGAAGAACGCCCTTCCCACACATCTACCTCATCTCTTCTAGATGAAAATGCAACATATACAACAAATTTTGATGAGATAGATTGTCAACAACCCCCTAACCCACAAGAAATGGAAAGACTTTATGAACGTGGTTATGATCTTGTGAAACAATTAGGCTACAATGGTAAGGGATGTGGCAAGCATGAACAAGGAAATCATGTGCCCATTGAACCTAATACACAAGGAACTAAGATCGGTCTAGGGTTTTCCTTTTCTAAAGCTAGAAAATCCAATCAACGACCCTCTCTCGACATCAACACTATCACATACACATCAAGAACCAACCTCATGCTTAAGAATCCTAGATTATTTGATGTGGATTCTCCCCTATTCACCTATGTTCATGATGATGAAGATTTGAAACACTTGTTAGGTGCTTTGGATAAGACTTCTCGCTCCAAGAGAAATGCCTCTTGTGCTATGATAAGTTTTGAGCCCACCATTGGTGACGTTAAGGATACTCCTACAAGCATGGAACCATATGATCCTAAATTTTCAAAGTCTAATGCACTCCCTATAGGAGATACCCTTAACATTCCAATGGATATCGATGATAAAGAAAAGGTCATTAAAATTGGGAAGTGTCTTAACGATGAAGAACAAGAGGACCTTGCAACCTTGCTTCATACCTTTCCTAAACTATTTGATTGAAAATATTTTGATATGCTTGGAATAGATCCCCAAATAGTTACCCATAACATTGTCCTTTCTGAAAATGCTAAGCCCATTCGTCAAAAGATTCACAAAATGAATCCTAAGATAGCCTTGCACGTTAAAGGAGAACTTGAAAAACTCCTTGATGTAGGTTTCATTCACCCTATTGATTATTCTCCTTCTATATCAAATATTTTTGCAGTGGCCAAACTCGATAATTGTGTTAGGATATGTATGGATTTTAGAGACTTGAATAAAGCCTCTTTAAAAGACGAATTTCCTCTTCCTAACATCGACATGATCGTGGATTCTACTATTGGACATGCTTTGTTATCCTTTATGGATGGATTTTCTGGCTATAATCAAATCTTCATAAACCCACAAGATCAATACAAGATGGCCTTTACATCTGCTTGGGGAACATTTTGTTGGGTCATGATTCCTTTTGTTTTAAAGAATGCTGGCGCTACCTATCAATGCGCAATGACCTTAATATTTCATGACTACATCCACAAAACCTTAGAAGATTATATTGACGACATCCTTGCTCAATCCTCAACCTATCAAGATAATGTGAGTGTCCTTTGACAAATCTTCAAGCTTATGTGTAAATATAACATGCGCCTATATCCCCAAAAGTTTATCTTTGGAGTAGATAGTGGTAAAATTTTAGGGTTTATCATATCTCATAGAGGCATTTAGGTGGACACAAAGAAAATTGACACTATAATTAATATGCCACCTCCTCGTAATATCTCCCAATTGCATACATTGCAAGGATAGATTCAAGCCATTCGTTGTTTTGTCGCATCCTTAGCTGATCATACATTACCCTTCATGCATATCCTCAAGAAGGATGTCAATTTCGATTGGAATGATGATTGTAAATAGGCCTTTGAGAGTTTGACAAAATACCTTGCAACTCCACCTGTTTTACAACCTCCTATACCCAACCAACCTTTCATCCTTTATATAGTTGCTTTTGTCCATGCTCTTGCTGCATTGTTAGCTCACAAGACACCAATGGTAAAGAGCATCCTATTTATTAATGTGAATGGTGTTCCTATACCTACACAAACAAAAAGAATAAACATATAATTAGCTCATTATGCAAGTAAGAAGAAACATTCCCCATGAGATTCATTTGAAACATAAAAATAAGAAATGAAATGAAGAACACAATAACAAAGCTTATTAAATCCTATTCAAATGAACAAACTCTCAATCCCATGGGGGAATTGGTGTTATTTTGATGTGGAAAATGGCCCTTTCCCAATTCCTTGATGTAAAGTGATGATCTTTGGTGATCATTGTGTTTCCTTGATGTAAAGTGATGATCTTTGGTGATGATTGTGTTTCCTTGATAAAATTTGCCAATAACCTAGCTAAATTGATTGCAAAATATGAAATACTATGAACTCAAATGCTAAATGCCTATAGTGATTATGCTCTTGGATGATGGATCCAAAATCAATAAAGAAACTCTCTATTTGTAGAAGAGAATGATGGAGGAAGAGGCAAAATGGTTGAATGTGGGACAAAAGACCAACCAATGAGAGAAAACCACTTGTCCACATGTGATTGGAGGAGGAATGAACACATTTTGATGAATTTGGAAATAAATATGGTTAGGTGGAATTTGAAATTTGTGAAATGACAAGTTGGAGGGAGAGAAAAATGGAGTAAATGCCACTTGGTTCAAGGAAAAGGACATGTAAGAGGTATTTAATGCCTTGTTGGATGTACTCATCTCTTTTGGAGAGATTTTTGAATTTGAGGAATATTCCCTCATTGATGCCAATTTGAGAGAAAATAGAACAATTAATAAATCAAATAAAATGATTTATTGTGCAAGTTGCAAAATCTAGAGGATTTGATGGATTAGGATTAGGATTAATCAGGATTTGATTAATTTAGAAGGGTATTAGTTGATTTGACAATTTGATTTAGATTTTAGGATTTAAATTAATTAAAATGAGATGAATAATGGATTTAGATTTAATTAAATAAAGTCCAATTTATTTAATTGAAAAGGGTGGTGTTAGATTAAATCAAATAAAGATTAATTTATTTAATTTAAAAGGAGATGAAATTAGAGAGTAATTAAATAAAGTGAATTATTTAATTACAAGAGGGACTATAAGATTAATTAAATAAAATGATTTATTTAATTAATAGGAGATAATGACTTAATCAGATAACTTTGATTTATTTAATTAAGAGCTGAAATATGATGAATTTAATCGAATAAAGATTATCCAATTAAATTGATTAGTAAAGGAGATGATTCAAGATGAACCGGTGTTAGTAAGATTAGGATCAGGTGTATAGGATCAAACTGTATATTTTTTGTGTCTACAATTATATCAGTAGAACGCTCCTCGATTATGAGACCCATTACTCAACAATTGAAAAACACTATCTAGCTCTTGTATTTGCTACTAGTAAGTTGCGACATTATTTACTTAACATAGAAGTACAAGTGATGAAAAATTTTGATCCTCTCAGATATCTTTTCAATAAAACCGATCTTTCAAGACGTCTTGCTAAATAGGTCATGTTGTTAACCTAGTTTGACCTTAAGTTTATTGCTCAAAAAGCAATCAAAGGCCAAGCTCTAACTGACCATTTAGCTGATGCTCCTTCACCCTTAGTGTTACCCACCAATGACTCTTTCCTCGATGACAGTGTGTTTACTATAGACCTTCTTGCATGGGAATTATACTTTGATGGATCCAAGTGTTGAACAGGCTCGGGTGCTGGAGTTATTTTAATTCCGCCCATAGGTAAGCCTATTCCCTTATCCTATCATCTCAATTTCCTATGTATGAATAACACTGCTGAGTATGAAGCATTAATTATTGCATTACGCGCTGCTTTAGTCATGGGGGTTAAATACATAAAGATCTATGGTGATTCACAATTAGTGATTAAACAAATCAATGGTCTCTATCAAACTAAACATGATAAACTATTGCAATATAGGGATCTCGTTCTCAATTTGTTAGAATAGTTTGAATTGTTCACCATTGATAACATCCCTCGAAAATATAATTGCCACATAGATGCAATGGCTAGTGCAACCTCTCTCATATCTCCTATAGATCCTTCTGAAAGAGTTGTCTTTACCATCCACCCCATTATGAAACCCTCCATCAGCAATAAAATTGATGATGTCCTTCCCACTTTTCTCGATAATTAATGTGAATGGTATGATTCCATCTATAATTATCTAAAGGATGGTACCATTCTCGAACCTACCACCAGAAATACCCGCATTCACCTCAAAAAGTTAGTCGCTAAGTATATAATCCTTGCTGATACATTCTATAGAAGATCCTTTGATGAAATTCTTCAGTGATGGCTCAAGGATATTGAAACTCATATTGCCCTCGAACAAGCCCATGTGGTACTTGTGGAAGACATTTTAGATGCAAAACCTTAGTACAAAAGCTCCTTCATATGCGTTATTACTGGAAAAACATGGAAAAAGGTTCCTATGCGTATGTTAAGCAATGTCATCAATGCCAAGAACATAGCCATTTAATCCACACTCCCACTTTTGAGCTTCGTGCCCAAATACCTATTTGGCCGTTCTTTGTGTGGGGACTAGACCTAATTGGAAAAATATCTCCACCTTCTTCTGTCGGACATACATTTATCATTACTGCTACCGATTATTTCAGCAAATGGGTGTTAGAGTAAAGGTTTTAAATTAATTGTGTTAATAAAGTTACCTTTATTCCTCTCTTAAGATTTCACTTTAGTTTGCATATAGTGACATTTAATAATTATATTAATTATTAAATATTTTCCTATTAGGGTTTCTTTTAGAGTTTGCATGATCTCCTTCTTAAGGATTGATCCATTGTATTTTTCATTAATTCCTTTTTGTTCTGATAAGATAATTTCTCCATTTTTTAGAGCTTCAAACCTTTGTTTGTTTTCTCCATCCATTCTCTTCCTTGTGACAGGTATCCATTTGCATGCAGGTGTTCTTGGAGTCTGAAATTGGTTTTGACAACTTCTACATGGTATCAGAGCTTTCCTACTGCATGTCTGTTCTTGTTTGAAGAATTTGGAGTTACAATGGTTGGATCAGGCATTCATAGTTTTGGGGGTTTGCTTTTTTGATCCAGGGAATCACCTGCAATTTCAAATCATTTTGAGTCCAAACGGACCTCATCGTTGAATCTGCAGCGGTCCAAAACCCCTAAATCGACTGTTCATTCGTCCATTTTGGACAAAGTTGATTTGAGAGGCAAAAAAAATTTACCCGTACGGCTGTCCGTCTGCACCCTGGTAAAAAAAAATTTTGCATTTTTTTTTCGTCAGAATTTAAAAAAATAAAAATTGTAAATGTGTTTTTGATTTTTTTTTTTTTAAATATCAAACAAAAAAAAGGCTTTTAAAGGCTTGCTCAGGCCTGTACCGGGTACCAGCAGCACCTGCGTACGCAGGCCTGCGGGCCCCTTATGTACGTCGGGCGGCGTACTGCCAACTGCCGACGGCTTTACTACCGACTGGCGGTACATAGGTCGCCGGCGGTACACAAGCTGTCGACCCTTTTTTTTATTATTATTTTTTTTAAAACAAAAAATTATTTGTAGTTTTTATTTATTTATTTTTATTGTAATAAGCCCTATTGTGAATGTGCGGCGACAACCATTTAGCCATGAAATTTAGGCCCGGATTTTTGCTGCGACAACCGTATGACCGTCAAATTTAATCCTTCACTATATTTTTTCCCCTTTGGAGCTGTTTTCTTCCAGAGGTCATAACTTGGGCATACAATATCATTTTTTGGCAAATGAGATATCTCGAAAAGCTGGTTCTGCCAAATTTCCAATGGTGTGGGTATCATTGCTTCATTTTTTTGTTGGTGCATTCTACAACCAATTGAAGTCAAAGGAGTTGTTTTCTTTCCCGAGCTCATAACTTTTGACCTGTTTCTCCATTTTTTGTGATCTCAGCGGCATTGGAACCATATTTCAAATCTCTTCAATTCCATGCATGCAATTTTTCCAAATTTCACTCTAGGTATATTTTATTCAGTTTTTTGTGTTTTCACACTCTAGTGAATTACCTTGACATATTTGCTCTTGGGAACTTCTCGTTTGCATGGGTTGCTTCGATTTTTGGTTGTTCTTCATGTATTTCCAGTTTTTTATCCTTTATGGAAATTTTAAGCATCATTTGTAAGCAATCTTCTATGTAAATGCACTGAGATAAAGTGCCACACTATTGTACATGTATTTTGGAGATTTTGCACATGAGGTTGCTCCATATTTTGTACTCACGTTGTATTATAAAGTGCCATGGGGGGTTGTGTAGTGCCTTTGTTTGTGCCATCACACCTTTGTATGGTGAGTGTCCCTCCATGACAACAGTGGATCCATATGATTCCAGCCTCATGCATGTGTGCTTTGTTTTGCATACCACTTTTTCAGTTGCAAGTGCTTTCTTGTGCACTTTCAGATGTTGTTTCTTCTCCTTCATGCACTAAAGGGTGTTACACAACATTTTAGTGGATCTGTCAAGGTCTCCCAGTTTAGCAATATGGGGGGGTGTTATACTATTCCTACTAATGCTTCATTAACTTCGCCTTGGAAGGAATCTTCCATTCTTAGTTGATCGGTGTTTTTTCAGACTATTGGTACTTGTGCCATCTGTATCTTTGTTCTAGGTGTTTGCCTTTGTTTGCCATCTGATTCAAGTAGTGTCGTTTGGGGAACTCATGCAGATTGTTGTCTTCTTGATCCTGATCATCTTATCTTCAGAGAAGGTTCTTCAGCACCATAGTAGTCATCTTTTGACAGTTTTTTGCAACTTCTTCTGCTTCAGTGATGTTCTTCATGGCTTTTTGCATCTCTTTTTGGAGTAGAGTTTTTACCATGAGGTTTTCTCGATTTCTCCACTTTATAGAGATTTGGTTATATTTGGGTACCTGATCTAGCCTAGTTGTCGGGACCCATGTTTACTTTCCTGCATTGTAGTTACCTTTGCTTTCTTGCATTTGTTTGTAGCTTCACTGTTGCTCATCTTAAGGGGGGTGTTAGAGTAAAGGTTGTAACTTAATTGTGTTAATTAAGTTACCTTTATTCCTCTCTTAAGATTTCAATTTAGTTTTCATAAAGTGACATTTAATCATTATATTAATTATTAAATGTTTTCCTATTAGGGTTTCTTTTAGGGTTTGCATGATCTCCTTCTTAAGGATTGATCCATTGTATTTTTCATTAATTCCTTTTTGTTCTGATAAGATAATTTCTCTATTTTTCAGAGCTTCAAACCCTTGTTTCTTTTCTCCATCCATTCTCTTCCATGTGACAGGTATCCATTTGCATGCAGGTGTTCTTCGAGTCTGAAGTTGGTTTTGATAACTTCTACAATGGGTAGAAGCTATTCCCCTCTGATCTAAAACTGCTAAGGTGATATGTCATTTCTTATTGGAACACATCATCGCTCACTCTGTCCTTCCTTCTACGCTAGTCTCGAACAATAGTACACTATTTAAGAAAATGATGTGAAGAAGTTTCTTGAGACCTTCCATATTTAACATTGGTTTTCAACACCTTACTACCCTCAGTCCAATGGTCAAGCCGAAAGTACTAATAAAATCCTAGAGTAAATCCTTAAGAAGACTGTTAATCAAAACCAAAAAGATTGGCATACAAAATTTCAATATCCATTATGGGCATATCGCACAAGTGTTTGTTCTTCTATGGGAAACACACCTTTCAACCTTGTTTATGGTACCAAGGCTATCTTTCCCTGCCTATAGAGTTAGAAATCCCCACGTTGTGGATTGCTCTCCAAGGTCTTGTCAATAATTGTTGGAAATATGTGCCTCAATCTCACTGACCCATTCATCGGTGTAACTTGAGTAGTTGGCGCAAGTCTCCTAACTCTCGGCGAAGATAGAATTCTAGCCGAAGCGCTTGGTCGGTGTAACTTGTTTCGTCAAGATGAGTGCTCAGTGTTGGCAGTTTGTTTCCATTAGTGTGACTTGGGGTCATCAATGGAACTCTTCACCAGTCTATGCTGATGGTCTGATGCTTATTAAAGGTGATCTTGATCTACGGTTGCAATGAGATTAATCCAACGATACTCATTTTATTTTGTGCTCAGTTGTGGTGAGTACCAACGGAATCTTGTGAAGCGAGTGGAATTGCCTGAGTGGTTGACACTTGGCAGCTTGATCAATGGTGTTCGCTAGTCCCGTGCCTCGTGTGTTGGGTCCCGAGTGACTCATGCAGGGTGTGTCAGATTTGAACACATGTCGCTATTTTGGGGAAACTTATTGGGAATATTATGGATGCTTTTTTTATTCCCCAAAATTGCACTAGCGGTGTACGCATGTATTGGTGGGTCCTGGCCACGACAAGCGGTATATGAAGGGAAAATGCTCGAAGGTCATTTGGTCGCCTAGGCAGTTTTTTTATGGTTGGTCTATTGTGGAAGTTGAATCGAATGGACTGTTTGGTGCATCAGTCAAATTGATGGACAAATAGCATTACGATACGTGGCGCGATATTATTCATTGATTTTACATCGCTGTTGTAAATCAATGTTGATTGGCCGAAAGCTTTATTCTTTGGTCGCGATTAATTGCAGGGTGACAGAGTGCAATTTTGGTATGTCTCTGTAATCCAATTCAATGTTGGGTGACTCGATGCATGCTGCAAGACAGTGTTGCCAGAGAATGGTGGAAGCTTGTCAGTGGGGTAATTAATTACCCTGATGGTTGTTGGTTGGATAGGAAAGATAGATGCGGTTGATCAAGATGTGAAATTTGATCAAGCAGAGTGTGTGTGTTCGAGCAGTATGTGAAGAGCATTGTAACCGTGAACATTGAGACACATAGAACTGAAAAGATGTGAACCTGAGAGGTCGTGAGGCTGTGTTGGCTGAAAGGTTGGTTGTGCATGTGGGCTGGTGAGATGAGATGAATCTTCACCGTATGTCATGTGAGGACATTGTAATAGTGCAAGGTTTCAGATCTATGTTGTTGCTTGTATTCTCCAGATGAACAAGATGTAACTCTTGTAAAGGCCATGAGCCTAAGATTGTATTGTAACTCTCTTTGTTGTTGAATAATACAATGGCTCGATCTTTTGGAGGGTGGGGTTTTTTACTTGAAAGGGTTTTCCCCACATAAATATGTACGTTCAAATGTTTGTCTTTCATGTCTATTGATTCTATAGTTTTGAATTTGTACATGGTGTTGAATTTGGCTTAGTCTGCACGTACTTTTCTTAGAAGGGTAAATGTGGGAAATCAATATGCCTGTTTCCGCTTTATGGCATAGTAGTTTGTGTCCTTAAGGTGATTTGAAGAAAATAAAGTCACTAAGGCACTGTTGTTCTTTGATGTTTCATTCTAAGATGACTCCCATTTTTCCAACAAGTGGTATTTGAGCCTTCTTCTAGGATTTGCTTATGCTTGCATGTGCAGGTTTGTGAGTTGCATGTACTTGCATGGTTGTTGCATGTGTTGATGTGTTTTTTATGCACTTCTCAACATAGACAATGCATAGGTGCATCACCTCTCTTGAAATACAATCTTCCACAATCAAATTGTAGAACACTATCCCAAGGTCTCTAATGTCAGGTCTTGACAGTGCCTGGAATATCTCAATTTTTTTATGTAATTTGCTGGAATCATAAGGCGATCTTATAGATGAGTTAGAAAGTGGGGAAGTTGGATATGCAAATGGAGTTCTTAAGATGGGAGAGTTATTGTGCATTTGTTGTAGGCTCAAACAACAGTCTTGAACTCCATTTTATCATTGGATTTAGCTTTACAATGTGCAATGAAACTTAGCATAGGTTACTTATTAAAAAAAGGAAAAAAAGGGCAAGGAAGAGAGAGGGTTCCTAGACCTAAAACTACGAATGAACAGTGATCATGGAGGCTGCTACAATAGACAAACTCCCTAAACTGGGTTTTGCTTGGCCAAGAGGATCCTATAGTTACACAAAACTAGTGCAATCTTCTAAGGACTACAGATTTTCAGATTACACACACACATCATGCACATGCAATCGAACTAAGCTGCAAAAATAGAGTAAAGAAGTTTAGACTAGCTTTACAAAGTGATTCATCATGAACAAACCACAAAAAACATGAGCTGGAAATTCATCAAATACTATAACAACAAACACCATCATCACTTCCCTTCAAGAAACTAACTACTAAACTAATAGGGAAGTAGAACCATGCACACATAATGAGAAAATTCAATAGGAAACACCCATAAATCATGCAATGTTGCTTTCTATTGCTACATAATGTTTTTACACCAACTCTCCAACCCTTTACAAATGAGGGGAAGACCCCTATTTATAGTTTTCCAAAGCCCAAATGAATGGCCAAGATTGAATTAAATTGTGTGGGCCAGATTCAATTACATTAGGGTTTCACCTACCCCACAATATTCAACAATTTAAAATACATTTGTTGTCTTTTCCCTATTTTGTCTTTTAGTGCCTAGGTGTTGTAGCAGTTTTGTCTTCTAGCTAATTTCCCTTTTACCGTAGCTGAAACTACTTGAGAGTTGCCCTTTGCTTGATGGAATTGCAACATTCTTCATTGGATCAAATGGGCTCATCGATGACTGACATCAATGGATAGACAACTCCTTAAAGATCATCATGATCTGGTAAAAAGTAGGACAACTCCCCTATGCTTTCTTCAAGCCCCCCCCCCCCCTTGCATTTTTGTCATTGACTTCCTTGGCATAGGCCTTCTTCCAATGCCAACTCTATTGATGGGTACCATGAAGAAAGATGGACATAAAGTGAATGGTGACAGGATCTATGTGCTTTCCTTGTTCAACTTTCTCAATGGGTCTCCCCGACGGACCCGCAGTAGGCTTCTTGAAACCTACATAGATGAACTGTCGTAAGTGCTTTCATACACAAATCAAGGCAAATGTTAATCAAATCTTGCAAACTTCTTGTTAGATTCACCCATGCATAATCAAATAATCATAATATTCATATTTGGAGCTCATTTGGACCATAAACATTAATGCATGCTCCAGGGGGGTGGGCACCAAGGCGGACGATGGACGGAAGGCGAAAAGAAGGCGGATAGTGAATGGGGGACAACATTCCCCAAGGTTGGGCCTGGAAGCATGGACGGAAGTTGGGCAACGGAAGAAAGGAAAAATGGAAAAGGAGAGACGAAGTTCTAGAAATGGCTACAGAGGGGCCGTGTTCCGGGAGCCAGAAAGTCAGGGGCAGACAGATGAAAAAATGGAAAAGGAGAGACGGAATTCCGGAAATGGCCACAGAGGGCCTAGGTTCCAGAACAACCAGGGACAGATGAAGTTCCTGGAACAGCCGCAGAGGGATGGAGTTCCAGAAACGGCCATGGAGGGGCCGGAATGCCGGGGGCGGACGGATGAAAAAATGGAAAAGGAGAGATGGAGTTTCAGAAATGGCCATGGAGGGGCCGGGTTTCGAAACAGCCAGGGACAGACGAAGTTCCCGGAACAATCGTGGAGGGACGAAGTTTCGAAAACGATCACGGAGGGGTCGGGTTTCGAGAGTCGGAATGCCGAGGGCGGACAGATGAAAAAATGACAAAGGAGAGATGGAGTTCCGGAAATGGCCATGGAGGGGCCGGGTTCAAGAACAGTTGGGGATAGACGAAGTTCTTGGAATAGCCACGGAGGGACGACGTTCCAGAATGAAAATTTTGCAACTTCCTGAAACTAAACAAAACCTTGGTAGTTCACTAAGGCACCACAAAAGCATCCCAAATCCATGGGAAACTTGTCCCCATAGTCAAAATGAAGGAAAAAGTGAACCGAGCAAGCGGGGATGAGGCCTGGAGGATGCCGAGGCAAAGGGCAAAGGGAAACCCGTAGGGGCACTTCCACAAAAGAAAAAGACTTAGTGAAACTTAGGTAGGTCAATTTGGTCAGGGGAATTTGATCGTTGACATGATTGATCTAGGCTCCAAGAAAGGGGCACGTAAAATGAGATGGGAGCAAAGGAGTCTGTCGAGAGCGAAGAGAGGGGGTCCCTGCTTACAGTGGGGTGTGTTTGCAAAACATGCACAACAACGTGTACTCTCATTAGGGGAAATTTACATAAAAAATGGGCCTCCTAAGGAACTCTAAAAAAGCAAAAATTATCTCATATAATACAAATTATTTACATATAAAAAATTTAAATTACTTAACTACATGAATTAAGTGGGGACACACGTTTCTATTATAATTCCTTAAAAAACTGAAGTCAATGATTTTTTAAAAGTGGTAACATATATTTATATTATAATTTATTAAAAAACTCAAGTTCACTTTCTTCATTATTTATTTTTTATTCAAAAAGTTTGGTAACTTATATTTTTATTATAATTTATTATAAAAATCAAGTTCACTTTCTTTTCTTGATTATTTGTTTGTTTTTATTTAAAAAGTGGCAAAGTAAAAATAAATTTAGATATTTTATTTTTTACTTAGTATTTTACTATATATATATGATTTTATAGATTTAGATTTATTAAAGAATAAAAATATTTTTTTGAAAATATAAAAATTTCTATAATAGAACTTAAGAATATAAATCTAAAAAACAAAAAGAATATTTTATATTTAGAAAGATGAATGAGATAGAATAAAAATATATTTTTTTAAAATATAAAAAATTAGCTTTTCTCTTAAAGAATAATTTTATTATATTTTAAATATAAAAATTAGCCTTTTTTTTAAACAATATCATTAGCTTTTTTCTTAAAGAATAAAAATATTTATTTGAAAATATATAAAAAAATATAATAGAACTTAAGAATATAAATTTAAAAAACAAAAAAAATATTAAAAATTTAATAAAATGAATGAGATAGAATAAAAATAGTTTTTTTAAAATATAAAAATTAGATTTTTTTTAAGAATATCATTAGCTTTTTTCTTAAAGAATAATATATTTGTTTGAAAATATAAAAATTTCTATAATAGAACTTAATAGAACTTAAGAATATAAATCTAAAAACCAAAAAAAATATTTTATATTTAGAAAGATGAATGAGATAGAATAAGATATGTAGAGTTAAATTAACCATCATTAGTTAAATCATAAGATTTTAGAAAGTTTTATTTTATAAAATAAATAATTTTATTTTTATTTTGGATGATGTCACTGTACAGGTTGATGTCATCTTTTAGTTGATTTTTGATAACTTAAAAAACTAATGATGTCATCCTTAGGAGGCCCATTTTTTATGTAAATTTCCCCTAATGCATGGACTTGCATGTGTCTTGCATGTTGATGCATGTAAGAGTTCCTGGTGTTTCGGTTCTGTGGATTCCTTCTGTAAAGATTTCTGAGCCTGAAAAGCTTGAGGAGATATGAAGGAGTCGGCTGATGATTTATCCTTTGGTGAGTAAAAGGCCTTGCTCTTTTTTGAGACAACACGCAGCGTGAAAGATATTGAAGATGGAGAAATTGGAGTTTATCATATTGTAATGATGTGGTCTAAGGCCCCTGGTTGGTAGCGAATGATCCTGATGCAAGGGGTGTGAGTTTATGCTTATGGTTGTGTTGTAGCAGAGCGTGGTTCATACTTGGTGTCTCTATGAAAGGATCCCTGATGGTATGTAAATGCTTGGGTTCTTATTCAATCATGGAGTATTGTGCTTGTGCTGGATGTTTTGACTTAGCATTGAAGGTGTTGTTCTCTATTACCTTGATTGCATGAAGGCTATGAAGTTGACCTCTGGATGGTCTAAAAACTTCTGAATAGCTTGGCTCTCTCGAATGCATATGCATGCTTGTGGTTTTTGAATTGGTCTGGAATGGGCTTGGAGTTCTTGTACTACTTGTTCCTTTTATGGATACCTTGTACTTGCATGGCTCAAATTCATGTTCTTTAGTTCTGAAGGTTTTATATAGATTTTCCTAAAATATCTATGATGCATATTCATGTTAGTTCATTGTTCTGGTTAACCATGATGGTTGTGTGAAGACTCTTGAGTTGTCCTAATGTGCAGTGGATATGGATGTGCATGGGTGTTTTGGAAACACGGTGGTTTTGCAGGTTTTGCACGGTCAAGAAAGAAAGAAAAACTTGTGGTTTTGTGGAGCTGCTAGTAAAACTATTTTCTAGATACTGGTTGTTTGGGGTGTTGTTGAATGAGATAGTTGTAGTTCTACATGTAAGTGCTACTTTTTGGTTTCCTAGACTATGGTGCTTGAGTTGTGGACATGATTGGTGAATCAGATCTGAGCTTGATCTGGTGTTTGAGTCATGTTGTCTACATGGGTTTTCTCTTTGAGATCTCAATTTTGCAGTTTCCAATGTGATGATAGATTTGCAGGATTCATTGATTGGATCTACAGGTTGAGCATGTTGTGGGTTGTCTTTACCTACATGTTTTCTATGGGACAACTCGGAAGTGGACTGTCAATATCCATGAGGTTGTTTAAGTGTTGATGTAGATTTTTTAGCTAGCCTTGTCTATGGTCACTTGTGCATTGGCGTGGCTTCTTTGAGATGAGAGGAAGGATAGCGTTGAGTACCCGAATAGCTGATTATGGGGACCTATAGCATGTGTATCATGATCTCATGGAAGGCTTGGGTACACTGGTTAGTGTAAGAGTTCGACAATGATGGTGTGGTCTGCGTGGTTTGGAGATCTTGGTGTTGTTTGGCATTGTTGTCAGATGGACATGTTGTCGATTGTACCTGGAGGCTTTTTAGATCAACATATGTTTGGTCATGATGCTTGGAAAGCTTGGTGTCATAGTTCAGTGGGAGCTTTAGAAGTGATTGTGGACTCATCACTTGGTGGTGAATGATCTTCTTTAGTGTTGCAGATGTTACTAAGGACTCTTAGATCTTGTTGTTGCAAAAGGGTTCTTTCACATTTGCATGGACACTATTTGAGGATGTGCAACATCTTGTAACCATGGAGGATGTTTGGTATCTTTGGCTGAGATGTTGATTTAGAGTTTGTTTGCTTGATGTCATGTATACTCGTGCTTGAGGATTAGAGTTTTGGCATGTTGCGTTGCTCTCGAAACCATAATTTGATCACTTGAAGTGTGGTATCTCCTAAAGGGGATGAGTAGATCATGATTTCATGATAAGTTCCTATTTCAGATGTTTGGATCTTTGATAGTGGTCTAGTAATTCTCTATGTTTTGAGTACATTGGTCATATGCTTGAGAACTTCATGTTAAGTGCAGTAATGCAAGATTGGAGTTTAGCATGAGATGATCAGTTGCAGGTGTTCATGGGTACATGGAGAATAAGGTGAGGCTGAAATTCCTTTGAGAAACGTGTTGATCACAGTTGAAATTCTGAGTAGCCTACACCTTGGTTGGACATGATTTCAACAGAGATCAATGAGGATATTTCTCTTGGATGAGTCATGGTGGCTTGTATATCTTGGAGGAGCATTTTATTTTGCACTCTTGGCCTACTCGGTAGTGAAGTCTATTTGAGAGGTATTTGCCCATTATATCTTTCAGAGGTGTTTTATGCTTTCTTTCATGATATGGACCTTGAATTTATGTTTAATGGTTGTGGAGGATTCATAGTGGAAGGTGGACAACATGGTTTATCTCCTTGAGCTTTTATGTGATATTATTTATTGATGAGAACTGGTAGGAGATAGTTATATGGGCTGATTTCCTGAGATGGGAAATGAAGGAGTTTGATCTTCTTTGAGAGGATTACATACATGATTGATTACATGTAACATATGTTAAGTTTGATCTTGGTGATTGAACGGTTGGGTGTGGTTATGGATTTTCCTGTGGGATGTGAAGGAGATCATATTTGTTTTGACATAGCTTTTAGAGGTGTATGTAGGAGGATGTTCTACAGGTATATGTTGTGCAAAGTTTCTCTCTTTGGTCTTGGTTGTCTTCCTGGAAGTCTGAATTCGTTTTTCACATTGGTTTGAGATTTGGTCGGAGCTTTTTTTTTCATTCAATTTTTTGAGTGGTAACTTGGAGGTTCTTTGTCTCTTTCCTATATTGGGTGTTGAAGAACTTGGAAGAGCTCTAGAAGATTGTTGAGAGAAATGATTCTTGTAGTAGTTGGCTGCAGGTTGTGCATATCATTGTGGATATTTCTTTGGTACTACATGGTTACATTTTCTATGTGTTGTTATTGGTAGACTTGTTATGCCTTTGATCTTTCAGATTTGGCATTACCCATGCAGTGGGAGTACCTGGATGTGTTTGATCTTTTTCGATTGGTTTGTGCATGGTTCTTGTATCTGCAATTGATGGGTTGGCTATGCTGCTGGCATGAATTTACTAATATGGATACCTTGAAGGTATGTGAGATTGGATGGAATAGTACGAGCTATGGGTGTTATTTTCGGTCGCGTGGGTTGATCAGTTGGATGGGTGCAATCAGTGTTCTGGTTATTGTTCTAACTGGTGTTCTATCTTGTTTCTAGAGATTGTTTTTCACATAGGTGATCTGGTTTGGCCCTTTGAAGTTGATGTTCTTTGTGCTTCTATATGGTTTGTTGGTGATCTGGAATGGTCAATAAGATCTTTCTCAAGTGGGAGATTGTTGGAAATATGTGCCTCAATCTCACTAACCCATTCATCGTTGTAACTTGAGCAGTCGGCACAAGTCTCCTAACTCTTGGTGAAGATAGAAGTTCGACCAAAGCGCTTGGTCGATATAACTTGTTTCGTCAGGATGAGTGCTCAGTGTTGGCAGTTTGTTTCCATCAGAGTGACTTGGGGTCATCGGTGGAACTCTTCATTAGGCTATGCTGATGGACTGATGCTTGTTAAAGGTGATCTTGATCTACGGTTGTGATGAGATTAATCCAACGACCCTCATTTTATTCCACACTCAGTTGTGGTGAGTACCAACGAAATCTTGTGAAGCGAGCAGAATTGCCTGAGCGGTTGACACTTGGCAGCTTGATCAACGGTGTTCGCTAGTCCCATGCCTCATGTGGTGGGTCTCGAGTGACTCATGTGGGGTGTGTCGACTTCAAACACGTGTCATTGTTTTGGGGAAACTTATTGGGAATATTGTGGATGCTTTTTTGATTCCCCAAAATTGCACTAGCAGTGTACGCGTGTCTTGGTAGGTCTTGGCCACAACAAGCGATATATGAAGGGAAAATGCTTAGAGGTTGTTTGGTCACCTGGGCAGTTTTTTGATGGTTGGTCTATTGTGGAAGTTGAGCTGAACCGACTATCTGGCACGTCAGTCAAAGTGATGGATGAATAGAATTATGACATGTGGTGCGATATTATTTGTTGATTTTACATCGTTGTTGTAAATCAACGCTGATTGACCAAAAGCTTTATTCTTTGGTAGCGATTAATTGTAGGGTTGACAGAGTGCATTTTTGGTATGTCTCTATAATCC
This sequence comes from Sequoiadendron giganteum, assembly GCA_007115665.2. NCBI lineage: Eukaryota > Viridiplantae > Streptophyta > Pinopsida > Cupressales > Cupressaceae > Sequoiadendron > Sequoiadendron giganteum. Next base: position 603,584,992 of record CM021105.1, read on the forward strand.
AATTGAATGTTGGGTGGCTCAATGCGTGTTGTAGGGTGGTGTTGCCAGGGAATGGTGGAAGCTTGTTGACGGGGTAATTAATTAACCTTATGGTTGTTAGTTGGATAGGCAAGAGAGATGAGGTTGATCAAGATGTGAAATCTGATCGAGCATAGAGTGTGTGTTCGAGTGGTATGTGAAGAGCATTGTAACCGTGAAAACTAAGACACAAAGAACTGAAAAGATGTGAACCTGAGAGGTCGTGAGGTTGTGCTGGTTGAAAGGCTAGTTGTGTGTGTGGGCTAGTGAGATGAGATGAATCTTCACTGTATGTCGTGTGAGGACATTGTAACAATGCAAGGTTTCAGATCTATGTTGTTGCCTGTATTCTCTAGATGAACAAGATGTAACTCTTGTAAAGGCCATGAGCCTGAGATTGTATTGTAACTCTATTTTTTGCTAAATAATACAATGGATCGATCTTTTGGAGGGTGGGGTTTTTTACCCTAAAGGGATTTCCCCACGTAAATCTGTGCATTCAAAGGTCTATCTTTCATGCCTATTGATTCTATAGTTTTGAATCTATACATGGTGTTGAATCTGGATTAGTCTGCATGTATTTTTCTCAGAAGGGTAAATGTGGGAAATCATTGTGCCTATTTCCGCTTTATGGCATAGTAGTTTGTGTCCTTGAGGTGATTTGAAGAAAATAAATTCACTAAGGCACTGGCATTCTTAGATGTTTCATTCTAAGATGACCCCCATTTTTCCAACAATAATAACACCTATGCGGAACAATGATTACACCAACTTGAAATGCTTAATGAACAACACATCAATTCTCTCAAGCATCTTCAAGCTTACGCTAAATAGTTGCAACACAAACATGATATTGGTCTCATTCCTAGGACATTTAACAAAGGTGATTTTATTTTATATGAAAACCAACATAACACTATCGCCAATTTTGCCGAGAAAGGTAAATTTAGTCCTAATTGGTTAGGGCCCCTATGTTGTTGATACAAATTATGGATCCGATGCTTATACCTTAACTAAGCACGATGGGACTCCTCTTTGAGATCCCATTAATGTCACGCATTTGTGTAGGTTATATATGTAATCCCCTTTTGAATGGTATGAATTATAGAACAGTGTTGTTAAAGCTATTGGATTCTATCCTATTGGCTTTCTCATTTCTTAATTCCTGACAAATCATTATGCATGTGTCCTGAACGCTAAATTGATTACATAATCCATTTTTATAATTGATTTAGATTTTGTACTATTCGATTTTCCTTCTTGTGTGTTATGTTACTTTAAAATCATAAGTGCATGACATATTTAATCTTTATGTTGTATCTAACATACATTCTAAACATGTTTCACTTAGATCACATACACTCTATTAAATCATGTTTCCATTAATTAAATACTCTAACAAAGGCTATTTAATTAATCACATTGTCATTTAACATATGCACAAATAAATTGCACCATTTAACATACAAATACATATATATATATATATATATATATATATATATATATATTCAAAAGTCTTTTGTACATGTCATCATAATATACAATTTCATCGAGGACTTTGATTACTAGATCCCTCGAGATCTAGTACTCGCGTGACATCAGTCGTGCGTGATCGTGATCGTGATCCGTCAAATTTGAGCGTTAACTCCATCCCCTCCATCCACGTGAGTGTCACCTGCTGCTCTCCTGCTATCTAATCCCTCTCTACCTATAGTCGTGCTACCTCTCTCTCCAATCTCTCCACCACTATTGGATTCTGTGATGGTTGTGCCTGTGGTGCGGCTTTGACTCGACAGATCTGTCTTCTTAGGCCCTCATAGGCTACCCACAATCTTGCAAAGGGTCTCAACGTCTTTGGCTCCCACTCCAAAATCGGCGGGGGCACATAGTCATCATCCATCTCCTCTTCGTCGAAAGATGTCGACACTCTCTATGTGGCTGCCTAATAGTAGAATTCTCACCAACCTTCTATGGGCCCTACAAAATCAAAACAAAATTTAATCAATACACATCATGATATATATATATATATGCATCAAATAATACATCAAAATTTAACACACATATATTAAAATTAAATATCATCACCTATATATCTCATGGAATGTGGAATGTCCACCTCATCATGTGTAGGGGGCATGGATGATGTGCTTTCGTCCCCTTGGTTGTATGTGCTAGCACTTGTTGCTGCTGTTGTTCGAGATCTAGTCATATATACCGACGAAATCTCTCCCTGCTCATATCAATCCCTAGTTGCTGCATCATCATCATCACTCAGGGGTGGCTCCTCCACTCTATCCTCCTACCCCTCCTCCTCATCCTAATCCTGATCCTCCTCCTCTCCCTCATGTCTGTCATAATCTAGGTATGCATCCTCATCATACTCCTCATCAATAATATCCATAAATATGTCAGTAGCCCTATAGCATGTATCCTCGGCTCTATCCTCCCTCTCTCTCATCCCCCTCATCTAGTAAAAGTTATGCATCTCCTATTGGCTCATCCATCATAAACACTAGATCTGGTTGTGATGCCATTCACCACTCCTCATGGTGCCATGTGGCACCCACATCATCTACGTTATCCACCGGTGGTTGATCATGATCAGAATAGTCAGAGTCATTTTGAATGACATCATCTAGTGTGAACTGCATTGTATCACCCAGCCTCTGAGCACTCTGCATGGATCTCCTGAAAGATGACCGTTCCTGGGGCGGTGTCTATACTTGTCCAAACTACCTCATCACCCAATCATAATAAAAGGGTTGCACTATGTGATCATGTCATCCCACCAAGAATCTGTCTAGCTACAACCTCCTCATCTGTCTAGTGTGATCTGGTCACTGAAGTACAAGATGGTACGACCTCCATAGGATATTATCCTCATCCAATCGGTCAAATATCACCCTCCAAAAGTGTAGATCACCGCACTACCATAGTCATTGTAATGGGTAACCAAATGCCCACAGATAGCCTATCAATGTCGGACATGGGAAGGCAACCGATCGGGTACATGTGATATGCTCTAAACACCAAACCTATAAGAGTGTACAATGTACCATGCTATCGAGCTCTTGAAAGATAAATCGACCTAGATTACACTACAAATGAGCTAGAATGCATCATCCCCAAGCATAAACTATTTGATGCTTTTCCATCCCTCGTACTAGGTGCACTAGCCCACCCTCAAGGTGTGTTGCTCATCCATTTGGTAGAAGGACCAATGCTACTATATGCATCATGATCCACCTAACCACTGGCGCTCATGAGTAGAGTAGCATGGCCAACTCGATCCATCCCGTAACCCTGTCATCATGCATTGGACCGTCGAGGTAGTACTGCATGTCTGCTCGCTGCTCCTGGAAGGAACGAACCCTCTGAAGGTGCACCCGCTCCCCTCAAATAGGGACTTGGAGTATACGGTGAGCGTCCTCTAAGGTGATAGTCATCTTGCCCGTAGGCAGGTGAAAGGTGCATGTGTTAGCATTCCACCGCTTGCACAATGCTATCAACATGGCATCATGATACCTCATGGGAGGCATGAGATATTACCAGTATATCCCCATTTCCTGAAGATGCTTTGTCTCTACTACTGATAAAGCCAAAGCAAAGTCTCTAAGGAAACTGAGCTATCTACTGCCAAGGCGCTGATGGGATCAGGTGGGTGCCTATACAAATCATCAAAATATGATATCTACATCATCTAATTTCTTCAATTATACTCTAATTCATCATGCAATTGTGCTAATGTTGTTCTAGTGAGATTTTCCTAAGGCCCCAGACACTTTAGAACCCTTTTGGGACACTTTGCGAAGAAAGGTACACTTCGCAAAGAAATAGGACACTTTGCGAACAAAAGGGACAGTTTGCAAACAAAAGGGATGTTTTGCAAAAAAGGGACACTTCATGAAATTTTTTTCCAAGACCCTAATCTAACCTAAATATGAATTAAATTCATTCCATGATTGAAAAATCACAAAGCAAAGGCTTTGGAATCAACTCACCTCATGCTATCGATTGTCATTGGCTACCTGATCCCGCAACATGTCCAATCTAGCAGGAGTGAATCCATGTGTGCTCGACATCCTCTCACTCTCTCCTCATCACTCTTCAATGCTACAAAAGGTAAATGAGCAAGTAAGTGACAAATTACTCAATTTTCATTCCTTTTAACTATCTCATTTTACACATGTGGACATTTGTACCTTTTACCATGTTAGACCTTTTAGTGTGCTTTTCATTCAAATCAACATACCGGGTGCTAGTGAGCCCCATTTTTTATGCCATTTGTTGTGTCATAATCGTATTTCCACACCCTACATAATCACTCACCTATCGTTATGAGGCATGGTACTTGGAAATGCCCTCTGATATGCATGTCCTCATTCAATGTGGTTAGATCGCTACCTTGATTCCACCTCCGTAAAAACAAGCGAAATCAAGGGGGGCATACATCTACCCTCGAATTTGATCTTTAGGGATTAGATAAGAGGATTTTTAAGAATTCTAATGATTTTTTTTTGTAGGATGAGGTTCCTAACATTGTGGTTTTGCAGATAACTACATTGCGGGCTTCATTCTCCCGCCTTTTAAATGAGTATCCTTTTATGAAAATTAGGTGCATTGTTTGTCTAGAGTCCTTTAGCTTACATATTCTTATAGATTCATATGGGCGCTAAAGTGGGGGATAAATGTGTTGCCAAAAATTGTATAGATTTGAATAAAAGGACAATTATGTGCCTATTTTGGTCCTACTTTAGGTCCTCTTTCATCAATTATCACCCTAAAACAACATTTATAGGCCCCTAAGGTTTGTTAGTTTTGACTTTGAGGCCTGTTATACCCAAGGAATCATTCAACCCCCGACAAACAACATTTAAATTATTCAAAAACCACTAATCCCACATCAAAATCGCTTAGTGAGACTAGGTTGCCCAAGTTGGCAACCTAGTCCTTTATGAGGATTTTTGTAATTTTAAGCAGAAAAATGTATATTTTATCAAAAATTCTCGATGGATGTGTTAGAGTAATTGGTTATTTACTTTATTAATTAAACAATATGTGTTTAATTATTTAAAGTTCCCTTTTATCTCTTTTACACTTAAGCTAACATTAGGTGCATAATAATTAATTATTTTATTAATTATTAATGTGCAAGCCTAGAGTTTTCCTTTTTTGGGTCTCTTTGACCTATTTGAGGTTGAATTCTTCTCTTTTGTAATAATTCATTTTACACATTGGAAATATAGAGCTCCATATCTTTGATCATTTTTCATGGTGTTCTTTGTTGCTTCTCTTTGCTTCTCCTTGTAACAGGTATATTTGCTTGCAGAGATCACTAGGCTCCTATGGTGTTGTATTTACTCAACTCCAACATGGTATCAGAGCTTCAGATCTGCAGCTATCTATTCTTGTTTTGAGTTTTTTGCATTGGGAGTAGATCTAGGGTTTCAGAAGTTCTTTGTGTGGATCTTGGGGGGAAGCCTTTTTTTGGGAGCACTTTGGGCAAAAACTAACCTCACGGTTGAGTCCAGAAGGCCCAAAAACCCCTATTTTCATATAAAATTTGTCTGATTTGGCCACTGTAAACTGGGGAAGCAAAAAAAAATTTACCCAAGGGCCACGACATGTTCTACGAGGTGAAAAATGCAAAAAAAAATTTAAAAAAATCATTTTTTAAAGGGTTTTTGGTTTGGGTTTTACGCTGCCAGTTGAAAAATCCACCGCCACCGGTCCATGCAAGCGGCCACCAGCCACTAGCCCCCGACTTCCACCGACGGCCCGCCCCTGCGCCACCCCCTTCCACCAGCACCGCCCTCGGCTGCCGCTTGCGACCGTCGACCGCACCGCCACCCGCAACCACTGCCTACGACCGCCGCCCGAGCCGCTGCCTGCGACCACCGCCTCCCAGTGCTGCCAGCTCTCACAGCCCCCGCGGGTGGTCACATGGGTGACCGCAGCTTAACCGCCCCAGCCCCTTGGTCTGCCCAGGCGACCAGGGGCTATTTATTTTTAGCTCAAGGGTGCTAAAGGGGGTCTAATCGGGCATTCTAGCTTGGTTTTTCGAACCAAAATAAGCGTTGGAAAGCTGCTTCCGATACCGATTTGATGATGCATGCCTTTTTCCAAAAATTTCCAGTCTGGTTATAGTTTTTTCCAGTCAAAGTGAGGTCTCTTTTCTGCACTTCTGGGGCCATAGAAGGTGCAAACGGACTCCATTTTTCGAAAACGAATAGGCGTTGGAAAGCTCTCAGCATGCTCTCTTCAGATATGTGATTATTTCTATCAGATATTTCAGGTACATGAGAATTTGTATTGAAGTATTTTTTGCTTCCGCATTACTTCCTCTTTCTCTGTTTGTACTAGGGTTTGGGTTTATCTCTTGTGGGGGGTGTTTTTTCTTGCTTTCTGTCATTTATATTAGAAAACCAGAACACCAAAACTCTCAAAAAAATCAACCCCTTCTGCAACTTCTGTCTATTTTGAAAGATCACATAATAATAAAAAACACAAGCAGGTACAGGTGCAGGGTTTCATGGCAAACTCCTCAGTTAAGTTACTCACATCACACAATTATCACACTTGGAAGTCTCGCATGATGAGGCTTCTCAGGTCATGAGGGTTGTGGTCTTGTTTAGATGTGGTTCAACCTCAGTTGCAGCATCCTTTTGAGATTATGCAGCACAGGAACAAGATGGATGAAGCTATGGGTTTGCTATCCATGCACGTTTCAGACAGTTTTTTGTTTCACCTTGATGCTTTGGTCACTCCTCAAGCCATGTGGTTGAAGTTTGAGACTCTTTTTGGGACCATTAATGAGTTTTGAACATTACAAATTGAGGCAGAGCTGACTTCACTATTACCAGAATCATTTTCCACTATTGAGGATTTTTTGAACAAGTTCAAAACTATCCACACTATTTTACAGGGTTGTGGCAAGAATAAGTCAGACACATAGTGCATTTACTTGATCCTTTCGAAGCTTCGAGGTCCATTTCAGATATTTTCTTCTTCCTTCTATTCCACCATGGATGGTCTAGGTGCCAGTTTTACCATGCCTACCTTTGATTTGTTTTGTGAGCATTTGTCTCGGGAGCAGTCTCACCTTTCTCAGCTGGATATGCTCTCAGGATCAAAGAACAAAGCATTGGTTGCTCATTCACCTAAGGAGAAACAGAAGCAAAAATCGAAGTCCAAGAAAGATTTTGCAGGCAGTGAGCATTCCTCCAAACCACCTCCTAAGTCTGATTTTAAACCATCTCCTCATCCCAAATAGGGGAAATCTTCGGAGTCTAGTGATTCTTCCTCCAAGACTAAGCAGAAATCAGGAGACACTTGTAACTTTTGTGGCAAGGAAGGACATCCAGTTTCCAGGTGTTGGAAATGATTAGAGGCTTTAGAGGAAGCCATGCAGCAACATCACATCTCCTCACCTCAGTCGTCTTCTCCTTCCATAGGGAAAGGCCATGCTCTCACTGCTAGAGCATCGACCTCTGGGTCCACTTGGATTTTAGATTCTGGTGCTTCTCACCATATGACTCCCACTCAGCAGTTGGTCACTTCTCTTGCCTCTTGTGGTACTTCACAGATTTTCGTGGGTGACTCTACACAACTTTCAATCTTGGGTTTAGGTTCTATCTCTTTGGATGAGGGCACTTTGTAGGATGTTCTGGTTGTTCCTGACATCTCAACTAACCTCCTGTCCATTTATTAGATTTTCCATACTGGCTCTGGTAATACAGTTGAGTTCTCACCACATGATGTGGTTATTCGGGACCTCCATGACTCTGATCTGGTTGTGGCTACTGGGAGTGTTGATGTTGCATCTTACCTTTACAGGTTTGATGGATTTGAGCCTTCTTAGGGTACAGGTCCATCTCTTATAGCACATGCAGATTCAGTGAGTAAGCTTTGGCATGAGTGTTTGGGCCATGTCAATTACAGATATCTTCAGCAGATGAGTACACAGGCACTTATTCTTGGTCTTCCACAGATTTCCTGCACTGATGGTGTTTGTCATGGTTGTGTGCTTGGCAAGCATCACAGGGATCCCTTTCCGAAGGGAAGTGCCACTCGTGCTTTGGCACCCTTGGAGTTGATTCATAGTGACCTCATGTTATTTCCCACTCCTTTTTCTGGGGCCAAGTATGTACTCACATTCATTGATGACTTCTCCAAATGCACATGGGTGTACTTTCTTAAGTACAAGTCTGATGTCTTTGATTCCTTTCGAATCTTCAAGATATTTGTAGAGAAGTAGTCTGGCCTTTCTATTCGGCGGATACGTACAGATAATGGGGGGGAGTATGTGAATTAGGCTTTCAAAGATTTTTGCACTGAGCATGGTTTGCAACATTAGTTTACTATTCCCTACACCCCTCAACAGAATGGTGTCGCTAAGAGAAAGAACAGGACTTTACGGGAGATGGCAAATTGTATGATTCAGTCCAGGTCCATGGATCCATCCTTTTGGGCCGAGGTAGTTAATTGTGCCAACTATATTCAAAATCAGATGCCTCACAAGGCGCTTCGACATATGACTCCCGAGGAGGCTTGGTCTCATGACAAGCCTGATATTTCATCATTTCGAGTATTTGGTAGTGAGGCATGGGCATTTATTCTTGATGCTCAGAGGAGAGCATACAAGTTGTTTGATCCTGATTCCAGAGAGGTCTTGTTTTGATGGGATGTCTAGTTTGATGAGCACCTTCCCACAGTGGATACCCTGTCTCCAATGTCTACTTCACTACCTACTCCTCCCACTACAACTCTTTAGGATTATGTTGAGGATGATTTTGATGAGGATGATGATGATCCCCCATCTCCACCACCACTTGCTCCACCTCAGATGCCTAAATGGGCTCGCTTTACTGTTGAGGTAGTAGGATCTATGGCAGGTGATCCTTCAGACACTCGTCGTACTTGTTCTCATACTGCGGGTTCTAGTCTTTTGAGTCATGCTCTTTCAGAGGATCCTCAAAAGTTTTCAAAAGTGACAGGTCACCCTGAGTGGGATAGTGCTATGGAGGAGGAGTATTCTTCTTTGATGAGGAATAATACTTGGGATCTTTGTCCTCTTCCTAACTGCAGAAAGATGGTTCGGTGCAGATGGTTGTATCACACCAAGTATGTTGTTGATGGTTCTATTGATAAGTACAAAGCACGTATTGTTGTGAAGGTTTTCTCCTAGGTTGAGGGTATTGATTACTCTGAGACATTTTCCCCTGTCGCCAAGATGAATTCTATTCACTTTGTACTATCCCTTGCAGCTTCTTGAGGATGGCACATTTTCCAGATGGATGTGAAGTGTGCATTCTTGCATGGTGACCTACATGAGGAGATCTATATGGAGCAGCCTCAAGGATTTGTGTAGGATGCTTCTTTGGTTTGCAGACTTCAGCGTTCATTGTATGGTCTCAAACAGGCCCCTCGGGCTTGGTATGAGAAGATGGATTCTTTTTTGCTCTCCACTAGTTTCACATGCTGTCATTTTGATCCCACTGTCTATATTTAGAATCTTGAGGGTGAGATCTTGATTCTTGTGCTATATGTTGATGATCTCCTCATCACAGGTAGCTCATCCTCTATGATTCAGCATGCTCAACAAGCTTTGATGGAGCAATTTGAGATGAGAGATCTCGGTCTTCTGCACTATTTTCTTGGTCTTTAGGTGATTCAGTCTTCTGATGGGATCTCCATTTACCAGCAGAAGTATGCTCTTGATATGCTTCAACGCTTTGGCATGCTTGATTCCAAGCCTGCCCCCACACCTTTACAGTAAGGGGTTGTTTTGACTACTACTTGCCCCACTCCTTCAGTAGATTCTACACTTTACAGGTAGTTGGTTGGCAGTTTTTTGTACTTGACTCACACTCGTCCTGATCTTTCCTTTGCAGTTGGCCTTGTCTCTCGATTCTCCCATGATCCTCATGAGGGTCATTAGCAAGCTGCCAAGCATATTTTGAGGTACATTCATGGCACCCTTTCTTATGGCATTCACTACACATCAGGGGATCCTCACATTGTTGGCTACACTGACTTAGATTGGGTTGGTGATGTCAATGATCGGAACTCTACTTCTGGCTTTGTTTTCTATCTTGGCTCTGGTCCTATCAAATGGTCTTGCAAGAAGCAGACTACTCATGCATTATCATCTATAGAGGCTGAGTACCGAGCTGTTGTGCTCGGTAGTCAGGAGATTTTATGGTTTCGACAGTTGATGACTGAGTTTGGTTTTCCTCCTGATAGTCCCACTATTCTTTGGTGTGACAATCAGAGTGCTATCCACATTTTTTGCAACCCAGTGGAGCATCAACAGATGAAGCACATTGAGCTTCATATGCATTTCATCAGATAGTTGATTTAGGATGGTTCTCTCATCTTGGAGTATATTCCCACTGCCGAGCAAGTTGCCGACATCTTCACGAAGCCTTTTGCATCACCGCGCTATCTTCAGTTGCACTCTATGCTTGGGGTGAAGGAAGTTGTCCTTGGGGGGTCTTTATGAGGCCTTCCTTCCTTCATGTTTCTTTCAGCATGTTCTTCTATCTCTTTTTGGAGAGAAGTTTTTTCCCACTGGGTTTTCTCCTTTTCTCTGTTTCATAGAGATTTCCTTGTATTTGGGTACCTGATTAGGCCTAGTTGTTGGGACCCATTGCTTTTGCTTTCAGTAGTTTCTTCTAGGTTTTAGCTTCTCCCTAATTCTAGCTTAAGGGGGGGTGTTAGAGTAATTGGTTATTTACTTTATTAATTAACAATATGTGTTTAATTATTTAAAGTTCCCTTTTATCTCTTTTACACTTAAGCTAACATTAGGTGCATAATAATTAAGTGTTTTATTAAATATTAATGTGCAAGCCTAGAGTTTTCCTTTTTTGGGTCTCTTTGACCTATTTGAGGTTGAATTCTTCTCTTTTTTAATAATTCATTTTACACATTGGAAATATAGAGCTCCATATCTTTGAGCATTTTTCATGGTGTTCTTTGTTGCTTCTCTTTGCTTCTCTTTGTAACAGGTATATTTGCTTGCAGAGATCACTGGGCTCCTATGGTGTTGTATTTACTCAACTCCAATAGGATGTCAGCCTCTTAGGTCAAAAGTATCACCAATTAGGTCTTGTTGCATATAAATACTTGTTTTTAGGTCATTTTTCCATTCTTTATTAGTCATTTTTCACATCCAACTACAAGAATCAATTGGAAAACATCTTCCTCAAGAAGATTCATCTCTCTCACAACAAAAGTTGAAGCTTTTGGACAAAAAATTAGGGCTTTTTTACAGGTCTTCAAGCTCACTCCACATCCAAGATCACACATTTCTAAAGGTTGAACATAGATGCCTATGGAGATTCATGGAGAAATCTAGGTTGAGGAGGTGCAACTAGCCACCAAATAACACCTAAAGACTGTTTTCAAAGTGAGTCCATCTTATATTTTTATCCCATCTTCAGATTTGAGATTTGCATCCCATTTGCATTCCTTTTTACACTCATTTGTAATGTTGTAGGGTTTCTAGGGTTGAAGTCTTTCATCATTCCAAATATTTTGTATGCATCTTATTCTAGCACAATAGAATAGGGTTTTGTCTTATTTCAATTTTTCTTAGTTCTAGACACACATAGGGCTAGGGTTTATGTAGATTTTCTCTCTTTACAAGTTTAAATACAAACTAGGGGTTTGACCAAGGCAAACCCCACATTAGAAACCCAAATATTTTATGTTTTGTAGGTTATTTTGTAGGTTTGGGTCCGGATTCCCGTGGAGAAACAATACACAGATCATAGGCCTCTATGTCCACTTTCAATCTTTTAGAAAACATGAAAGGAACTAGGTCGCCCAGAGTGGCAACCTAGTCCCACTAGAGGCTCCCGACAAGAATTTTTGTAGATTTGAATACCCAATTGGCTAAAATGATATCTAGAGCAATTTTCCCAAAAAGGGACTAGGTCTCCCCACTTGGCGTAAGTGTCCCAGTTGGCTCAAAACTCATGTTTTCCAGGTTTCTTGAGGCTTCCACAATTTCCTCTTTGGCCTACATTAGTTTCCAGGTGCACCCATCTAATCTATTAGGTTTTATTGCTTAGTTTAGTCTTCATTTTATCACTATTGTATTACATCATGTTGTTTCCAACAATCTAGGTTCTCTTAGTTTAGATTAAATAGTTTGGTTTACATATTACACTCCAACACTTAGCACATTTCAATACATATTCAATCTCCAGCATTGAATGAATTACAAGATTTAATGCCCCTCGTGAAAAGGAAAGTCCTCTTCCTTCTAGGTGAAAACCCTAGAAAGTTGTAGGGGATTCACTCCTTTACCACACTAAAAGCATTAAATTTTGCGGTTCAACAAGATTTTTTGGATGCATTTTGGTGTTAATGTGTTGAAGACTAGTTATCCTTATACGTGGAGATTTGTTATAGACTGTGAAAAAGATATTTATCATACTTAGATCTTATTTTAGTGGTTGAAATATTCAATAGTAATATCAAAAAATTAATTGCAAAAGGTAGAAGAGATGACAATGAGAGTTGAAACTAGTAATGAATTGAAGTCTTACATAGAAAATATTTATGGGAGTGTGATATGGAATCCACTTTATATTAGGAAACAGCTACATAGTTTTTGAGTCAGACTCATTAACCATATTTCATGAGTAGTGGTTCATGTGAGCCCACCTCTCATGAGAATGAATAGTTCACTTGTCACTCATGGCATCTAGGAGTTGCTCATGAGGGTGAATCATCATAACTTCTTGGGAGGTCACCCATCCCAAAACTAATTTGACTCAAATGCACTTAATCATGGAGTTTCCCACATATCAAGTCCACTTAGCTTGCTAGCCCATTTGCAAGATATTTAGTAGGTGTTGGGTCTTATGAACCATTTATTAGAGAGCTTCATATTCCTTGCCAATGAAATCCACTTACTAAGTTGAAACATTTACTAGTCTTTAGTTGTTCTAAACAAGGCACTTTACAAACTATTAATTGATGAATTTCTAAAGTATAACTAACTATAAGAGTTGTATTAAAGTAATTCTTTCTTGGATTAAATGTTTTATTGTGGGTATATTAAATATTTATTTCTTATCTCATATTTTGGGTTAATTATAGTATTTCATAAATTCTCATGGCTATTGATTCCCCTTTTAGAATTGACAATCTTACATCTGGAAAAAGATTTAGTAACTAGAATTTTTTTTTTGTTTGATCATATTCATGATTAACTGAATCATCTATACCACAATGCTTGGAGGCATCTCCAACCCCCCAAGAATTTGATCGATTCTTTCTATCATTCTATCAAATTAAAAGAAAAATATTATGTTTTTTAATCCTAATTATTGCTTCTATTTTTATCTTTATTGTGCATATTATCTTTTCAATATTTAAGTGTTTATCGTTCTAATATTGAAAATTTTATGAAGATGTTGGGCACCTCATTAGATAACTAGAAATAATAAGAGATTATCATACATGAAGTGTCAAGATAAAGGGGGGTCCTAAATAATACTTAAGGGGATTTTGTATGAATGATTATGGACTATGTTAATAACAACGAAAGATAAATAGGGGACCTAAGGAATATGAATGAAATAAGAACGGAGAAAATTCTAGAGCCTCAGTCCTTGTTTGTAGAAGATCAAAGTTACCATGCACACTATCTATTTATAGAGACTTCCTTTTGCATATCACATATTGTGCAATTTATTTAATTGTGTCATTTTATTTTTTTAAATTGATAAGATATCTCTCTCTAACACACACACAATGATAATACGTCCAACAAGGCAGTCTATTCTAGGAACATGCTTTGGGGCCTCTAAGCTAGTTTTATGCTCTTATGCTCCATTAATATTTTAATAGTTTCATTAATCTAGATTATACTTGTTCAACAGAAATAAGGAATATTGGTGCAATACTTTACTATGTAAAATATGATTGAATCCTTCATAATGTATTATATGGGACTACCAAGAGACAAAACTTATAATGTGAGAGTAGTTGTGGATGGTTGAGGTTAGGTGCAAACATTTTTTTAATGTAAAAATTAGGGTTCCCTATTTTTTAATCCAATTTCACACAATTATAGGATAAATTTGTGGGTAATATATTATCTTTTTGATGCATTTTCTATGGCTATATGAATCATGTACCAATCAGGAGCATTGCAATTTGTTGGTTTAGTTTTTAGGTAGGTATGTATTAGTTTCTATATGTAAATGAACTAAATACTAAGTTTTTTGCATTGAAAGTGTAATTCACATGGTTGGGTATGTGTAGATATCTCATGATAATGATGCTACACATGTGATAGTTGCACAATCATATTTTTTGATGACCTATGCAGATTGTTGCATAGATATAGTGTTTAACCTATAGAGCTAACCTCTTACAATGAAACTAGAAGACCATTAAAAAGATGTCATGTGACATGCTTCAATCGTTTTATCATATTATTAGTTCATTAACCTTATGGAAGTAATTATAAGGTAAGCAATATGCGGGAGATTATAGTTCTTATCCATAATTTATTAGTGATGTTGAGGCTAATGGCTATGATGAGGCTATGATATTATTGAGGATATGAAATTATTTATGCTAAATTTATTATAAATATTTGATTTTCCCTAATATTAAGGTAACTTGTTGATTTTGCATATGATTTTATTTGGTTGTGATTTGGACTTATCTTCTAGTGTACAGATTTTAATCTAGTAAAAAGTAAAATAAGAAAGTCTCAAATAAATTACTTAACTTTGTTGACTTGATAGAATAAATAAGTTTATTATTTTTTATCAATTCATGTCTTAAAAATTCATATAAATAGTTTTTAAAAAGGAACAATTAACTAAATACATGTCTTTTGTTACCATCATATTATTGCATAATGTGTTCCTATGTTTAATTTTAAAAATGATTTTATTTACTTCATGATATAGCTCTCTATATAACAAAGAGAAATAAAATCAATGGTCTAAATTTAGGCTGAGTTTGAAAGAGGGGACATTTTATTTACTTCATGATCTAACTCTCTATATAATAAATATAAAGAAAATTGATGATCTCAATTGAGCTTGAGATTGAAGAAGTAATATTATGACAACTGAGAGAGTAGGGGTGATGGCTAAAACTATTCATAGCCTCAATGAATCAAATGTACCAGTACCTTTCACTATGTTAATTGTTTTTATCCTCTTATCATCCAAATGAAAATTATAAACCCCCAAAGAAACAAAGATTAAACACCAAAATTTAATTTTCATTAAAAAAGGGATACAACAAGAACTAGACCTTAGAATAAAATACCTTAGTAAATAATAATTTAGTCAAATAACTTTAACAATGGCTTGATAATTAGCATCACAACTAGCTAATTAGATTACCTCACATGCATTTGTATAAATCTCATTGTGAATTTCTATACTTAGTGGTGAAGAGATTTATTTATACAAAAATGAATTTATGGCTAATAGCCATAATGTACCATATAACAAAGGAAAAAGATGAAATAGACAAACTAAATTTAGTTCAATAGTAGTTATTTACACCATATACCAATTTCCATAGAGTTATAGAGCTCTTTCATATTTGAATGAGTCACATAACATTCTATGAGTTTGCAATGCCGTGTAGTTATGTTGACAACTTTTAAAGGATCTCTACTATCTTGGAAATTGATTGAAAAATACCAAAATAAGGTATAAGTAACATGATCACACTAACATGGTACCTTAATTAGACTATGCACTCGATGACGAGTGAAGGAGTAGAGCGCACGAAGGAAAGAGTAGGTGAAGGCATCGAGAATTGAGCAGAGGAGGCAGAACATGTCATCCCCATGGAGCGCATTAAGGCTCAAGACGCCAAGGAGGAATGAAAAAACCAACAAAAGAACTTCAAAATAGAGGGAAAATCCAACAATGGAAATCATAAAATATGGAATGGGAAAACTGGCATCAAGGAAAGGGTAAGTCAAACAAGATTCAACAATTGGCAAGGCATGAAAAATCCTCGAAGGGTTCATGACTATGCTTTCAGTGATGCCTTTCCTAGGGGCATTGGAGACCATCAATATAGGAAGGGGTTTCAAGAGATGAAGGTTCCACAAAAATGGAACACAGGTAACTATCACAATAGTAAGAGTTAGAATGGAGGAAGGATTAAACAATAAATGATTATAGAAAAATCATGATGATTGGAACAAATAAATTGTAACCACTGATCTTGTATATGGAGCAACAAGGTCTAATACTAAGATGGTATGGAAAGGATCTAAATTGGGATAGTTTCATCAAATGGTGGAAAGGGAATTGGGGTAAATCCATGCAATTCAAAGCATTGCTAATGACTACTTCTTTGTGATCTGTCCATCATAGAAAACAAGGGAAAATTTTGAGAACCATATATGGATTGTGGATGGAAGTGGTTTCTACATTCACATGTGGGAGGTAGGGTTTGATCCTTTTTGACATAATATGAAAAGAATCCAAGATTGGTTTAAGCTTCCAAACCTTTCTCTAGAGTTCTAGGAGCCAAAAATTCTAGAGGAAATTGGTAGCCACTTGGGGAAATACATTTGTGTAGAGGAGAGGTTAAAATTAGACAAAATTAGCACTTATGTTAGAATTTTTATAGAAAACAAACACAATAGCCCACACTGGAAGGAGATTGAAATAATAAAAAATTGGGGTAATTGGTAGATAATTTTGGATCCAAGCCCTAACAATATCCATTTAAATGCATTAAGCTAGAGAAGTCTTGTGTAAAAATGAGATTCAGGAGGTAGAGGAGGAATGGATCACCACATGAAAATGGAAAATGACACTAGTCCAAAAAAGGATGACGTAGAACCAAATTCAATGAATTTGAACTATGAAGCTCAAGATCAAGATCCAATAGGAGGGGAAAAGATAGAAAAACCTAATGGACAAATAGAGGGATTGCAAGAACATAGGAAATAATCGAACACAAATCTATTTGAGGCCCTCAACTTGATTGGAAAAAAATTCAAAGAGGATGATCTAAACTCTCTAATTGAGGTGGGTAATGAATTAGTAGAACTTGCTAGGGAAGACAAGAATGGGTCATTGATAGAAAACTTTGAGGCAACAGATTTAGAAGAAGATTCAGAAGTAAGAATAGACTTGGAAGAGGTTGTCCTAGAGTCAGAGGAAGGGGAAGTGACTCCCAAAGAAAATGAAAAACCAAAATTCATGCCTTCATATTAGATGAAGATTGGTAAATTAGGGATCCTTCAAAAAGAATCAACCAAGACTTCCCTTTACTATGGGGAAAGCAAGAAAAGGGGCAAGATCCCAAATTAGGAAAAACTTAAAATAGATGGAGAAGTTGTTGGAAAAAATAAGGTTAATGAAATGATAAAGACATGAAATGGGGATCATGCCCTTCCTGAGGTTTAATGAGGATTATAATGTGGAATGTTAGGGTCTTGAATTCCGCTAACAAGAAGTACCTAATTAGACATCAACTAGAGGTGTCTCAAGCTGATATCTTTCTCATCCACGAATCAAAATTAGATCAATTAGAAGTAAAACGCTTTGGAAAAATAATGAAGCTTTGGAAGATGATGGTAGTTAATTCAGAAGGACCCACATGCAAACTCATAACCATATGGAGGACTCAAAGAGTGTTGTTAGAAAAAGTCACTTTGAACAAACACTAGATTGCTTGCAAGGTTAGAAGATTAACTTCTAATTTTTGTTTTCTTTTAATCAATGTTTATGGTCCAAATACTTGTATTCAAAAGAGATAAATTTGGAGAGAGTTAGACCTAGTATGTAGCAATCCCTCATTTGAGTTTAGTCTAATGTGGCAGGACTTCAATGTTATTTTGAGATCTAAAGATAAGAGGGGTGGAGTGCTAAGGAAATTGAAATCTCAAATAGATTTTGAAAACTTTATTGAAAGAAACATGTTGGTGGAAATTCTAATGGGCAATGGATAGTACACTTGGAAAAATAGATGGAAAGTATTTTCTTGTATAGCTGAAAGGTTGGATAGATTCCTTTTTAAAGGTGATTTAAGTGCCTTCCCTTTCACCTTGGAAAGTAAGATCTTACCTATTTTTGGGTTTGATCACTTTCATGTTAAGATTTGGAAATACTTGGTGAAAGGAAACGTATCAGGTATCCCTTTAAATTTGAGAATATTTTTTTGCAAGATGGTGTGTCCCTTGGTCTCCTTGGTGCAACACAACGCTTGGGTTCATGACATGGATTAACCGCCTCTTGTGGATCTTGTATAAATCCGGTGGTTGTATAGGGAATTAACATGTTGATATTTTGGTGCAACAACAATCACCAATGTAACAATTGGTATCAGAGCCGAGTTCATGGGTTTGAATCCCTCGCTTGCGCTAGGGGGGGATTGTTGTAAGATGTTGTGTCCCTTGGTCTCCTTGGCGCAGAGTGGCGCCTAGGTTCATGACATGGCTTAATTTCCTCCAATGGATATTGTATAAATTTGGCAATTGTATCGGGCATTAACAGGTCAATCTTTTGGTGCAACAACAACCACCAATGTAACAATATTTTTTTTAGAGACCCTCATTTTAAAGATCTTATTAGGTAGTGGTGTAATGAAGTTAACCCAAGCGGCTCCAAAATGTTCAACATAGTCACTAAGCTAAAAGTGATTAAACAAAAGTTGAAGGCTTGGAATAGAGATAGTTTCCAAAACATTTTTGAAGAAAAAAGGAAGATCGAAGAAGGTATATACGAGATGAACATGAAAAATTAATAAGCAAAAGAATGGATAACTAAGCTATAATCATGAGAAAGAATTGTTAAAAAAAATGGGAGACATACTAATAAAAGAATAAATCTTTTGGAGGTAGAAGTCGAGAGAGTTACAACTAAGCACAAGAGATAAGAACACAAAATTAATCTAAAATTCCACCAAAGTAAGAAGAGAGATGAAAAGGATAACATGTATTAAGACCCTCGATGGAAGAACTTAGATAAAATAGAAGATATAACTTCGACTACCATTGGTTTCTTTCAAAATCTTTTTGAATGACTAGAGTGGCTCCAATATGCAAGAACAACAAAAAAATTGTTGTTGCATCCCTAAACTAGTAAATGAAGCCAAAAATGAAATGACAACAAGAAAATTCATAGAAAAACAAATTAAGGAAGCTCTATTTCAGCTTCATCCAAACAAGGCTCGGGGCTAAGACGGGTTCCTTGTTTCCTTTTTTTAGAAATGTTGGGAAATTGTTGGTGGGGAAGTGGTGGAAGCAATAGAGGACTCTAGGAGCACTAGGAAGGTGCTCAAATAAATGAATAACACCTTTATTGCCTTAATACCAAAAAGTGAGAAACCTGAAACTTTAGAGGAATTTAGACCAATATCCCTTTGCAATAAATTTTACAAGATTCTTGCAAAAATAGTGGCAAACAAGGTGAAGAAGATACTTCCCGATATAATCTTTGAGGAACAGATAGGTTTGTACCTAGCAGATCAATTTTTGATGGAGTGATAATTGCTTAAGAAGCAATCCACTTTGTACAAAAGAAAAGAAAACAAACAATGTTGATAAAGCTTGACATTAAGAAAGCTTATGACAGAGTAAATTGTAGGTTTTTGTTCAAGGTATTAGAGGCCTTTGGTTTCCACAGTGGCTGGTTGGATTAGATATTTCATTGGATCGCTAGTCCAAGATATTCAATTCTTATAAACAACACACCTAGAGGATTTTTTAGTGCTTCAACGGGCTTGAGATAGGGGCCCCTCTATATCCCTTCTTATTCATCATTATGGCCAATGAAAACTTTTGTGGTGAATCTTCGCCAATTGGTGAATAATTGAAATCGGGACCTCCAGAAATGGTGAATAGTACAAGCTAAAAAGGAGACTGAATCGCTAGGTGTTTACAAAAAATAATTTCATCTCAATTAATTCGCCTATGCATTACTTTTTAATCTAATAAATCAAATTGATTCGCCATGTAAATGATGCGTCATTGTAACTGATTCGCCAGTAGTTCATACTGTAATTACAAATATTAATTATATTCACCAGTAATATTATATTCCTACCATTAATTTTGGGGCAATATTGCCACTAATAATAAATTACCATTTAATTTTAGGGATTTTTTAGCCTTGAATAGGGATTTTATTTATTGCCATCGATTATCTTTTTAATCGGATGGTTGCAAGTTGATTATGTGATCTATATGCACGTGCCTTTTAAAAGGCTTGTTGAGGCTCAAAATTTCTTTTGGAATCAACTTGGCTTATTAATTTACAAAAAAATGTTCATTTAAAAATTCACATATTAAAGGGTAAAATGTTTTTAGTCTTTACAAATGATAAGTTATGATGATATTTGATCCTATGTGATTTATAACTAGTGTGGATAGTCTTCTCTCTCTATTTATAATTTTAATGATGAATAGTATACTTCTATATTAAATTATATATAAATATAATGCATCACTTCATATGAAAGATGGATGGAATATAATCACACATCTAAAATTTGATGAAAAAAATCACAAATAAAAGAAGTCGTCACATCACTATGTAGATAAAGAAATTTCCATGAGAAGAGGAGAAGGGTCATGATCAAGGGGTTTCCTTAGCCATCTAAGAGATCATGACCATCAAGAATGGGTTCCAAATCTATGATCTTATCCTCTTTGTATTTCTTTTTATTGGTCAACATGAGTTATGCAAGAAAGATAAATAGAAAGGTCTAGATAGGGATACTTCCCATTAGCATAATAATTGGGGATTCCTTGATCATGCTAATACGTAAAAGACTAATCATGTGGTATAAGGTGATCAACCCCTTTGGTATTTATAAAGGGAGAAAAACATAATTGCTTCAAAGGGGATTCCTAGTGGAAACTTGACGCAGAGCAGGGAAGGCTTCAAATTTTTTCCAAAGATACAAAACAAAGATCTTAAATGCTCAACCAAACAATCACAAACTCTTCTTCATTAGAACTTGATTACAAGGCCTACAAATGCACTAAAATTGGTTTCAAGACACCAAACTCTCATTGAACCTTTACCACACCTTGAACATCATGGGTTTGACAAGATCAAGCAAATAAATCTCTCTTAGAACACTGGTTCTTCAAGTCCTCCATCACTCACACCAAGAGACCTAATTGCTTGTTGTATTCCTAAAGGACAAAACCAGTCATAATTTTTTCAAGAAGGTGGAGTTTCCCAAAACTAAACAAAGATTCTAATACCCATTAAATCCCTTTTAAACATATCAGGAAACCAACTATGGTCACTTTTGAAAGTGCCACTCAAATCTCTACTGCTACACTAGGATGAAGGCCTAATTAGGCTAGTTTGAATAGGGGATTATTGAATATTTCAACTCCAAACCTCAATTCACTTTACCAATGCCTCAAAAAAATCAAGTAGGGTATGCATAAGCTTTCTAAACCATTTCCCATTCTTCACCAATTATCCTTCTTCAAACCCTAACCCTTAGGCATCAATTTTGCTCAAAACAATGAGGGTTTTCAGCTAGGGCAACACCAAACTCACTCAATTTTCCTTCCCCTGCTCCTACAAACATTTCCAACTTGAAAAAAAACATAACTGAACCCATTCCATCGATTTACAAAGGTTTCCATTGGTGTAATGGTTCTTATAGACACTTAAATTTGGACACTTCATTTGTCTAATTTACCCCTTTTTCATCTAAATATCCTCTTATTTGCATTAATTAAGTAATATCGCTATTATTTAATTAATACCCTTAATTCTCCTAAATACCTAAGGTATTCAATTAATAATTAAATACCTTACCCTTTATTCTCCTTTTCACCAAATGAATTAAATAAATATGAAATTTATTTAATTCCTCACATGTCACATCTTTTTCCTTAATCTTAATCCATCCTCTAATTTCTTGATTAGGGATGTGCACATGCCTAATCCTTGATTAGGATGTGTCACATCCTCCAAATTTTGCAAGTTGGCCTCTAATCTTCCTTAATCACTAATCATCTTCTAATCACTGATCAGTTAAGCCTAATCAATACCTTGGTCAACTCTCCCCATCCCCTAAGGAATTTTTAATTCCTTTTTATTCATCCAAGGCTCCTCTCTTTCCCATGTGAATTTTTAATTCACTTTTATTCCTCCAAGGAATCTTCTCTTCCCCATGCAAATTCTAAAACTTTTGACTTTTCACTTCACATGTGCCAAAGTCTTCTAGAATCTTTGACTTGTCACATCACTCACATGTGGCAAGTTCCCACCTTTTTGGGAACCTTTTCTTATCCACTAGATTCTTTCAATCATGTGAATTTTTAATTCACTTTTATTCACCTAAGATTCTCCTCTTCCCTATATGATCATTGAGAGGTCACATCATCCCTTTTCCAAGGTACTTGTCCTTCCTCCATATCATGTACCTTTCTTCCACCTCACTCCCACATCATCTTATCCTAAGCCATCTCACATTCCACATGTCAAGATGTGAGGGCTTGTGAGTGCCCTCCATCTTGACCTTGTTGGCTTAATCTCAACCGTTGAATTCAAATTTCTCTATAAATACCCCCTCCTTCCTCTCATTTTAAATGGAATCATGCTTGTGTTACCAAAATCTTGCTACTTTGTCATTTAAATGTTTTTTTCCTTTACCATAGCATTTGAATCCACCATTATCACACCCTCATTCATCTTACATCTCATCTTGCATCTTTTATCTCATTTGTCATCCAAGGAGCATACAAAGCACACAATATCAAGGGCCAACCAAGGAATTCACAACACAAAGGTATAATCATCCATTGTTTTATTTCATATTGTTTCCTTGCTTATCATTCCTTAGGATAATCTTGAGGTGTACTCTTTGTTTTCTTCCTTTTATTTCTTTATTAGTTAGATTTGCATTCTTAGAATAAGGGAAAACATTTTAGGGATCACAGTTCTTTATTCCATTTTTAGACTCTCAAACCCTTAAAATTAGGGTTTCCAGGCAATTTTAGAAAAAAATGCTCTCAAATGCTCCATACTTAATGAAAATTACTCAAACCACTTTCAATTGGAAGCTAACTCAATTCTTTATCAAATTCAATCAATTTTATAGCCTAAAAGTATTGTACGAATTAGTACCACGCCTAGGAACAACAAGAAAACATTAAGTCTACAGGAAAACAGGGTATTTTATTGAAATTTCTCCACAATACAATTGGTCCCCCTCTTTCTCACCTTCACAACGCTTATTTAAAGATGTTACAACAATTTCATAACTTCCCCTTGAGTTTCAACTAACCAAATACCTTCCTTTTTTATAAAATGACTCTTCACATTCCATTTTTTGCATTTTTGCAACAAATGACAAATTTTACAATTTGACTTCATAAGCCTCCTAGAAACCTAGTAATGACTCAGATGCATTTAAAATGGTCCAAACATGACCTTTTTACAAAATAAACATGACCAAGATTCAAACATTACAAAATTTCCTCATGGAGGCATGAAATCAACATGGTGCCCTGTGTAGACATCCAAATTTGATCACTTCCATATGATCAAAATTGTCTACTTTATTCATCTATTTCATTAATAGTGATTAAATAATTTATTTAATCATTATTTCATTTTTTGCATAAGGTTCCTAAAGTATCTAATTAAATAAATTAAATACTTTACCTTACCCCCTTGTCTTCTCTTCTCTAAATTAAATAAACATGACAAATTATTTAATTTAATCATTTAACCCATTTGGATTAAAATCATTTTTTAATTCCTTTTTTCTCTCTCCTTGTCACATTCTCCATAACCCTCTCCTAATTCAGATTAAATTAATTAATCTATGATTAGGATGTGCACCACTTAATCTTGATTAAGTGTCACATCCTCCATAATCTCCCACTTGCCTCTAATCTCTCATTAATTACCTTAATCATGTGTTTGCACAACCTTAATTAGAATCATTAGCCACATTTGGCTTACCTTTTCTGGTCAACCTTCCCACTTACCATTTTTGGTATGGACTCCCTTCCCCATGTGAATTTTTAATTCACATTTATTCTACCAAAGTTCCTCTCTTCCCCATGTGAATTTTTAATTCATTTTTATCCTTCCAAGGTCTTTCCCATCCCCATGCAAGATTCTAGAAGCCTTGCCTTGTCACTTCACATGTGCCAAGGGCTTCTAGAACCTTGGACTTGTCACATCTCCCACATGTGACAAATCTCCAGCTTTTTGGAGATCTCCTTTTATCCAATGAATCTTCCATTAAATGTAAATTTTTAATTTACATTTATTCTTCCCACACATTTCCCCTTTTCCCATGGAGATTTTTGAGGAATTCTAAAATTCCTCAAAAGTCTCTTTCATCCTCATTTGGGGACAAGAAGTTCCTTTTTGAGGAAATCTTCTCATTCCCCAAGGTACCTCAAAGGTACTTGTCCTTCATCCACCTCATGTCCTTCCCTTCCACCTCTTGTCCTTCTCTTCCACCTCATTTCCACATCACTCCACCTTAGGACATCTCACCTTCCACATGTCAAGATGTGAGGGCTTGTGAGTCCTCAACTCACCATAGCCCTTTATCTTGATCTTTGTTGGATCAATCCCAACCGTTGAATTCTCTAGAGAATTCAATTTGGCCTATAAATACCCCTTCAATTCCTTCATTTTTAGGGGATCAAGTCTTTTGCAAATAAACTCTTGCAAAATTGCCATTCAATCTCTCATCTATTTTAGCATCCATATTGCATCAATTCATCTTGCATCCACTTCATTTTCATTGCCATCCAAGGAGCACACAAGACTTCAACATCAAGGGTCAACCAAGGAAGCAACAACATGAAGGTATAACAGCAATTTATTTGTTTATCTTGCTTTCATATTGTTCATCTTCTTAGGCTAATCATTGAGGCGCCCTATTATCTTGTTGTTTCTCTTTATTGCACTATTAGTTTCTTATTTAACATCTCACATTTAGGAAGCAACACTTTATTAGGATCACACCCTGCACCATACTCTCAGGTAAAAATTTATCACAAGTCCCCTTGAGGATAGTTCTGCCACATTAGATCCATGCTTGTACATGCCACTCTCAATCCTCCAAATTCTTTCTTCATTTGGTGAACTCTTCCACTGAATCAAATACTGAAAACATGCATTGTCTCTTGCCTTTGACCAGTTCTTCCCTTGCTAGTCCTGTCCTTCACTTGATGAATGATCTTTAATCTGTTCTTCCCTTGAAATTACTGCTAAACCTACCTCTTTACTTGCAATCATACCTTTCTTCATCCTTGTAAGGCACTACCTTTTTCTTCACTCCTTCCATGTGCTTGGAATGTTCCACTTTCCTTTACAACTTATCATTTACCTCTTCATAGATTTGGTTTTTACCTTTTCCATCTGATGTTATGTCCCTTGATGTTCATCTTTAACTGTTTCTTTATCAGGTTCCTTAATCGCTGGCCTAATAGGGATTGAATGACCCATATCCTCTTTTGTAAACAATGAGTGAAATAATTTTCCAACCATCATGGCAATATACTTCCTACACCAATCTTGAACCTTTAAAATCAATTCATCCTTGACCATCAAGGACCAACCCAATATCATTTCCCTCCAAAGTCACATCATGCTTCATGCCTATTACTTTAGTATCTTCATGTTTTTAAATTGCTACATCCTTCATGTGCTCTTCCTCATGCATATACCCATCTCTTTCGCTGCTAAGAAATTCCTCACAATATACTACCCTCTACCCAAAAAAGACCCTGGAAGGTGCTTCCTCTACCCACTCTCTCTCAGTGGAGGAAATCTACACCTTCTACCTAGATTTATCTCTATTGGAGGATAGTGATTACAAACTCTCTTTCATGTCTAGAGAAAACACACCTTCTCATAACTCTTTCTCTCTTGCAGCTTCAAGATGGACCACTTCACTCTTTATCAAAACAAGTTCCTACAAAAAAATTATAACCAACAAATCTCACAACCCACCAGATCAACAAACTCTGATACCAATTGATGTAGAGCAGGGAAGGCTTCAAAAGGTTTCCAAAGATACAAAACAAATATTTTGATTGCTCAACCAAACAATCACAAACTCTTATTCAATACAACTTGATTACAAGGCCTACAAATGCACTAAAAGTGGTTTCAAGACACCAAAATCTCATTGAACCTTTACCACACATTGAAAATCATGGGTAAATGATAGGATCAAACCAATAAAACTCTCTTAGAACACTGGTTCTTCAATTCCTCCATCAGTCACACCAAGAGACCTAATTGCTTATAGCATTCCTAAAGGACAAAACCAACCATAAGTTTTCAAGAAGGCGGAGTTTCCCAAAAATAAAAATAGATTATAATACCCATTAAATCCCTTTTAAACATATTAGGAAACCAACTATGGTCACCTTGGAAAGTGCCACTCAAATCTCTGCTGCTACGCTAGGATGATGGCATAATTAGGCTAGTTTGAATAGGGGGTTATTGAATCTTTGAACTCCAAACCTCAATTCACTTTACCAACACCTCAAACACATCAAGTAGGGTCTGCACAAGATTTCTAAACCATTTCCAACTCTTCACCAATGATCCTTCTTCAAACCCTAACCCTTAGGTATCAATTTTGCTCAAAACAATGAGGGTTTTCAACTAGGGCAACACCAAACTCACTTAATTTTCCTTCCCCTACTCCTACAAACATTTACAACTTGAAAAAAAACCTAAACTAACCCATTCCACCAATTTAAAAATGTTTCCATCAATGGAATGGTTCTTTATTCCATTTTTAGACTCTCAAACCCTTAAAATCAGGGTTTCTAGGCAATTTTAAAAAAATAATCTCAAATGCTCCAAACTTAATAAAAATTCCTCAAACATCTTTAAATTCGAAGCTAACTCAATAATTTATCAAATTCAATCAATGTTATAGCCTGGAAGTACTGTACGGATCAATACCACGCCTGGGAAATGCAAGAAAATGTTAAGTCTGTAGGAAAACATGGTATTTTATTGAAATTTCTACACAATACAATTGATCCCCCTCTTGCTTGCCTTCACAATGATTTTTTAAAGATGTTAGAATAGTTTCCTAACTGCTCCTTGAGTTTCAACCGACCAACTACCTTCCTTTTTTACAAAATGACTCTTCACATTCCATTTTTTACATTTTTGCAATTTTGCACTTTTGCAACAAATGACAACTTTTACAATTTGACTTCATAAACCTCCTAGAAACCTAGTAATGATTCAGATGCATTTAAAATGGTCAAAACATGACCTTTTTACAAAATAAACATGACCAAGATTGAAACATTACAAAATTTCCTCATGGAGGCATGAAATCAACATGGTGCCCTGCACCAAAAGCTAACACTCAAATGACCACTAGAATAATAAATTTTCATGTGATGCTATCATGTCATGCAAACGTTTGTGTGTTGCACTCCAATTTGGGAAAATTCAAATTCAAGAAGCCTAGATCATCATGAAAATGCCAAAAATACAAAATCCAAGTGCTAAAATTTTGTAATTGAGACATTCTATATTTAAGATTTTAATTAAATACACGATGTAGTGAGAAATTGCAAGTGTGAAATTTTTGATGCTACATTTCCCCCCACTTTAGAAAGCATACAGTCTACACTAAATATGTATGCTAAACTGAATACAAAAATCATGAATTTTTTGACAAGGATACTATAGAAGATTTTGAATCTTTGGAAAAGGTGGATATTCCCCCCAAAAGAAGACCTACAAAATAACTAACATATCCTGAGAACATGAATGTTATACTAAGTTCCACAAAGTAAACATGTTAATTGAAAAATAAACTCACTAACAAATATATTGTGCACAAATAAAATCATAGTACAAACACTCGTACACAATAGAAAAATAAAGACAAAAACTCAAGAAAACAAAAAAATAAAAGGAGCATAATGGTGTATAAAGAGGCATTTCTCCGTGATATGTAGCATGAAAGGATGCCAAGTATGGATAGAAAATTATGTCAAGCTAGGGTGCATACGATGATTTTGATCAATCATGGATACTATGGGTTGTGTTGTAGAATGGCCATGGAAAAAGGTAGGAAATGTGAGGAACCACATAAGTAGCTAGTTGTTTTTATGCTAGGTGGGTCATATGCTACCAAAAATGTGAAGAGAGAAAAGATAAGTGCATAAATTGAAGTATGTGTAATGAGATAACCCCTTAAAATAATTGCATGATGTAAAGTACAATTTTTTTTTTTAAGGAGAAGAGGCAAAATATATAGATTATTAACACACAAAACACCTACAAGGATGTTGTAGGCATGAAATGCATGACATTGTGCTCATGGAATGGCATCACACAATGTAAGGATGTCACATAAAAACATACAACATAACTTGAAATGCACACACACATTAATGGATCCATAGGATTGGAGTCAATACAATTATATCAATCATGATAATTATATGCATCAGTAGAGGAAGGATTGTATTTTCACCATTCCACAAGAATTTTGAAACTATGAGTACAAAGGAAGAAGGATACTTGAATAAATTATCTCAACATGGAAGAAGCCTAAATGCCTCAATTCTTTGCATCATCCTCCAAAATTAAAAATCAATGCACAACACATAGAATATTTTAGATACAAATAGAGGTATTTCAAAATATTTCATTTGCCTTGTATCCATGTACCTACAAGGGTATCATGGATCTTTTGGGAAATGTTAACAAACATAAACACACATAAACATGGGGATCACAAATAAAATTTAGGAAAAATGACTCCTACTACTTTTGTCGGTTGTGATGTGTTTGCTTTTTCCCACAATGTGCCTCTTGTTTTCCCTTCTCCTACACCTCCTTCCCTTTCTAGTGGAGGCTCTTGTGCCCACAACTCTATGTCTTTTGTGGGTTTCACTATAGGTGATCTGGTTAATATAGGGACTTCTTCTCCTGTGAGATTCACGAGGGCTCTTGAGCGAGGTTTGCTGGGGGTGGCTCCTGCACGAGTGCCTCCTTTATATTCTCCATTTATTTTTGTTCATGCCCCTTCAACCAAGTTGAGGAGGGTTTGTGTGGCTTTGAGACTATTGTCCCTATTGCTCAAAAAATTTCTTAGGTAGCTAGAGCTCCTATTTTCCTTCCTCGGTGCTCCTCCCCTTTGCCCAATAGAACCTAGTGGTAGTTTGTGGGGTTGATGTTGCTAAAAATAAAGGCTTTTAGAAAAGGTTGGGTTTGGTTTTTCTCTTCTCTAATCTTTGGCCCTCTCTTCTTGACCTACATAGGTGGGTTTTGGATTCTTGGAAGGCTTTAGTGCATGGAAAGATCAAGCTCTTCCCCTATGCTAAAGCCCTCGTTGTTGCTAACTTTGCTTCTGTTGAGGATTGTGGCTCTATATTGGGTCACTTGTGGGCTTGGGGAGAGCACTCTCTCTCTCACTCAAACCCTAGACTTATTCCTTCAATCCACTCAATAGACCACTCAATATGTTTCCAGTTTGGGTTAGGCTCATGAATCTCCCCCTCCAATCTTGGGAAGACTCCTAATTTAAGGCCATTGGTAACTCTATTGGCCATTTTTGGAAGAATAATGAATCTAATGAAATTATTAGAGTACCTAATTCAACACACAATGAAACAAGATGACAACGATGTAGATATTAAAATCTATTATATCTGTAGGGAAACTTGATTTTTTTATTTGTTTTGCATTATATTAAATTACATATTGTGTTTTCTTTATGAAATTTACAACTCTCAATCAATTTTGTAGGTGCAAATCTATTTTACAAGGTGCATTATATAAATTTTTCGAATGTGTGTTCCTACTTTATAATTCACCTTGTTTGAATTTCTTCTTTAAATGTTAAAGACTAGAAATGCATGCTAACACCTAGGGGATATTGTCAAATTGTAAGGGTTATGTATGTTGTAGATAAAATTTATGTATTTGTTGGTTTCTATTCTTCTGTTGAAGGTAATGGGGCTCTGAGTTTTAACAATTCCAATGACTAATTCTTGTTACTTTATTTTTAATTGACCTCTGGTTATTGTCCTAAATTTAGGTTAACTTGTGTATCTCTTTTTGGTGTAAACTTGCACCTGCTGATGGTGCAAGTGCTAGTCTTCTCATATAGATATTACATTTCAGTGTATACTTTATAGAAGTGCACAATTATGGAACTATCCCATGACTTTTCTTCTTATTGCAAGTTGTTCATATCAATATGGAAAAATTCCCTTGGTCTTTCTTCTTATTGGAAATGAAAGATATATGCAGTTACAACTTACAATATTTGATGGAACTTTGTGTTGGAAGTTAAGCTAGTTGTTATTCCAAAAAGGTAGGCCTGTCAAGAATCCGATACTATCCATGGGAGGATGTTAAGGCATGTTGTGAATTGTATGGTCAACACTGACTGAGGGGTGGAAGTGTCGAGCTTCCAACAAACCATCCCCCCCCCCCAATGCAACCATGATATTTGAACTTGTAACCCAGGGTTTGATACCACTTTGGGAGTTGAGCTAGTTGTTATTCCCAAAAGTTTCGCCTATCAAGAATCCACTACTATCTCAACTTAAGGATCTGTAGGAGGATGTTAATCCATGTCATGAATCACATGGTCAATGTTGACCAAGGGGTGGAAGCACCAAGCTTCCAACACTTTGAAGCACCTAGAGATGAAGAAAATAACATTAAATTTATAAAACATTATTTTGGATTATCTGAGAAAAAATTGCTTCATTTACAAGACAAAGACCAAGCTTGAGTAGGTGCTATATATTTTGTTGGGAGAAGAGAGTCCATTTCCAAACAGAGCTCCAAATGGTTGTATACATAGAGTTTCATGCACAAATGATTTGTCATTTTGAAAAGGGTTCCAACTCAATTTCCTCTTGCATAATCTCAAAAAATCTTAGAAAAATTGAAATATAATGCCTTTTTGGACGTAAAAAAGAAACCACTTGAAGGCTAGTTACTCTCAATTTTGAACACTTATAATTCCTTTTTTGATATTTTGAACCATTATTACCAAATTAAAAGAAGGGGTCAACCGGTAGACACTTATGCATTTAATTCTGTGTTAAAAGCTTACAGTGTTCTTGAGACTCTAGTAGAGGGTAAAAATAGTCATGATGAAATACTTTAAGTGGGAAGTGAGTCTGATATTTATCTTGGGAATGAGCTTGTGGGATTATATTGTAGGTGTAGAGATGTGGGAATTGCTCAACAAGTCTTTGATAAAGTATGGAAGAGAGATGTAGTGTTGTGGAACACCATGATTGTTGGAATACGAGGAGGTGATTGCATTCTTCTTTAAAATACAGAAGGAATTTGCTATGAAGCCAAATAATTTTAGTTTTAATTTTGTGTTTAATGTTAGAGTAAAGGTCTTAACTTAATTATGTTGATTTAGTTACCTTTATTCTTTTCTTAAGATTTCACGTTAGTTTGCATAATGTGACATATTAATTATTAAATGTTTTCCTATTAGGGCTTCTATTAGGGTTTGCATGATCTCCTTTTTATAAGGATTGATCCCATTGTATTTCATATCAATTCATTCTCTCATTCTCTTTGATATATACATTTTCAGTTTTCAGAGAACCCTTACTTGTTTGTCTCCATCTCTTCTTTTGTGACAGGTTATTTGCATGTAGGTGATCTTCGGGGTTTGTGGTGTTGTATTTTCTCAACTCCTACATGGTATCAGAGCTCCACACCTGCTGCTTCTTGTTCTTGTTTTGAAGATTTTTGGAGCTTCAAGGGTTTGGGGTTTGTTTTCTTGATCTAGGGCATACCTGCAATTTTGAAGCATTTTCAGCTCAAATGGACATTGACATTGCGTCCGCAGCGGTCCAAAACCCCTAAATCGACTATTCATTCATCCATTTTGGACAAAGTCAAAATTTGAGGCAATTTTTTTTTACAATTTGACTGTACGACCATCCACCTACCTAGAAAAAATTTCGGATTTTTTTTTCGTAAAAAAAATTTACTTTCTGCAAAAAATTCATAGTTATTTGTAATAGTTTTTGATTTTTTTAATCAAAAAAAGCAGCCAAAATTTTTAAGCCTTTTAAAGGCTTGCTTAGGCCTGCAGGCTCCCTGCGCAGGCAGGGACGATACCCAAGGGTACCGCTACCTGTCCTTACGGCAGGCGGTGGCCCCTTGGGCGCCACCCCCACCCTGCAGTGGCCGGTACAGCATGGGTACCACCCTACCACATTGGCAGGTGGCATCCCATGCAGGACCCGCCATCCTTTTTTAAAAAAAAAAAAATTTACAAAAAAAATCTGTATTTTTTTAATGATTTTTTTTAAAAAAATCAAAACCTTTTTATTTGTTTTCTTTATATAATTTTTTTTTTTTTCAGTTATAGTCCAATCGCACTTTTACGGTGATGGTCGTTTGGCCGTCAAATTTAACCTAGTGTTTTTGTTGCGACGGCCGTATGACTGTCAAATTTAACCCAACACTGGTTTTTTCCCTCTTTAGAGCTGATTTATTCTGGAGGCCGTAACTTGGGCATACGATATCATTTTTTGGCAAACGAGATATCGTCGGAAAGTTGGTTTTCTCATCTTTCCAGTGGTGTGGGTCTCATCACATATTTTTTTCGTTGGTGCATTCTATAGCCAGTTGAAGACAAATGGGCTATTTTCAGTCTCAAGCTCATAACTTTTGATCAGTTTCTCTATTTTTTGCAATCTCAGCAGCATTGGAACCATATTTCAGGGCTCTTCAGTTTAATCCATGCCATTTTTCCAGATTTCATTCCAGGTATATTTTATTTAGTTATTTGTGTTTTCACACTCTGGTGGATTACCTGGACATATTTGCTCTTGGAAACATTTTGTTTGCATGGGATGGTTCGTTTTTGGCCGTTCTTCATGTATTTCTAGCATTTTGTCTTTTGAGGGCATTTTGAACATCATTTATAAGCTATCTTTTATGTAAATGCACTGAGATAAAGTGCCACACTATTGTACATGTATTTTTGGGGATTTTGCACTTAAGGTTGTGCCATATTTTTGTAATCACACAGATATTATAAAGTGCCATGAGGGTTGTGTAGTTTGCCTTTGTTTTGCCATCACATCTTTGTCTGGTGAGTATCCCTCCACGACGACATTGAATCCATACCATGGGGGGTAGTGTAGTTTGCCTCTGTTTGCCATCACACCTTTGTCCGGTGAGTGTCTCTCCACGACGACCATGGATCCATATGATTCCAGCCTCATGCATGTGTGTTTTGTTTTGCACACCACTTTTTCAGTTGCAGGTGCTATCTTGAGCACTTTCAGATGTTTCTTCTTCTTCATGCACTACAGAGTGTTTCACATCATTTCAGTGGATCTGTCAAGCTCTCCCAATTCAGCATTATGGGGGGGTTATTATATTGTTCGTGCTAATTCTTCCTTGGTTTCGTCTTGGAAGGAATCTTCCATTCTCAGTTGATCAGTGTTTCAGACTATTAGTTCTTGTGCCATCTGTATCTTCGTTCCAAGTGTTTGCCTTTGTTTGCCATCTGATTCGAGTAGTGTCATATGGGCACTTATGCAGATTATTGTCTTCTTGTTCTTGATCATCCTATCTTCAGTGAAGGTTCTTCAGCACCATAACAGTCATCTTTCGACAGTTGTTTGCAGCTTCTTATGCTTCAGTGATGTCTCTTCTTGGCTTTCTTCTTCTCTTTTTGGAGTAGAGCTTTTTCCCATGAGGTTTTCTCTATTTCTCCATTTTACAGAGATTTGGTTGTATTTGGGTACCTGATCTGGCCTAGTTGTCAGGACCCATGTTTGCCTTCTTGCATTGTAGTTACCTTTGCTTTCTTGCATTTGTTTGTAGTTGCACTGTTGTTCATCTTAAGGGGGGGTGTTAGAGTAAAGGTCTTGACTTAATTATGTTGATTAAGTTACTTTTATTCCCTTCTTAAGATTTCATGTTAGTTTGCATAATGTGACATTTAATAATTATATTAATTATTAAATGTTTTCCTATTAGGGCTTCTATTAGGGTTTTTCCTATTAGGGTTTGCATGATCTCCTTTTTATAGGGATTGATCCCATTGTATTTCATATCAATTCATTCTCTCATTTTCTCTAATATATACATTTTCAGTTTTCAGAGAACCCTTGCTTGTTTGTCTCCATCTCTTCTTTTGTGACAGGTTATTTGCATGCAGGTGATCTTTGGGGTTTGTGGTGTTGTATTTTCTCAACTCCTACATTTAAGACATGAGTCGATTTGTCTAATCTAGAACAGGGGAAGGGAATTCATAATTATGTGGTTAGGAGAACATTATTGAAAAGAAGGAAAGACATAAATAAAATAAAATATTTTGGTTTTAAGAACATTGTTTAACAAAATAAAAAAATGAAAGAGTAGAAGGATAATTGGTGTTATCTAGCTTAAGTTACCCAAAAGAGAGTTATATTTTGGGGTGATCCCATAATATTGGTTTACAATTTTTGGCCAAACTAGACATTGAATTGAATTTTTAACTAAATCTTCACTTCCGGGCACCTATAGCTGCTAAACCATGAGGAATTTGAAGATGATGCAAACTAGTGATTTGTGACATTTTGTCTCTAGGTTCTAAATATATATATTTTTTAAACTTTTTTAAATCGTGATGCATTTATTTTTCCATATCCTTCAAAAACTAGTTTTTAGTAGTAAACACCATTTTTAAAGGGTGATGCTCACCGTAAACAACATAACTTTTTTTCTATGAAGGATAAAATTATATTATTTTTGAATTTAGCTTTGTAACTACAATATGTAGCACGTTCATTTGGTTTCATAGTGTTTTATTGAATATTTTTTTTCTTAATCAAGTTTTGAAGTCAAACCAATAACAATTTAGACATAGGTAGACTGTAAACAACATCACTTTTTTTGTTTGTATCAAAATTCATTTTTTTAACTAGATCAAGGACATCAATACCTAGCCAAAACATATTTTCAGGTTTCTTTTGATAATCTATTATTTTTCCACATGTGCAAAATAAAGAGCTTGATTTTCGATGAAAAACTTAAATTCACAAAAAAAATAAAAAAAATATAATCAGGTGAACCCACATAAGTGGTGAACACTTTTGTGGAGGAAGGGAAAAGTCATTTTTTCCCTCTACAGAAAGTGAAGGGGTTCGACCGAACCAAAATGTTCGGCTGAACCCCTTTGACATGTGAGCCAGAAATATTAAAATAAAGGGGTTCGACCGAACTAGGGTTCGGCCGAACCCCTTTAATAAGGATTTTTTTTAAAAAAACCTCGTCATTTTTTCGGACCCCGTGATTTTTTTTTCATATTTTAATGTAAATAGGTTCGGCCGAACCTACACATTAAATAGGTTCGGCCGAACACCCTTTTTCCCTTATCTCCTTAAAAAAATGATTTTTTTTGTAAAAAATTGTCGTTCGAAGCTCAATTTGAAAATGAAAATGCACAAAAATTTAGAAACCCAACTAGATAATGATAGTCCTCAGAATGAGCTATCCGTCGAATATAATTTTAATATGATTTTCTTTTATTATGTATTTTATTTTTTAGTTTTATTAAACATGGGTTTTTCACTAAAAATCAAAATCTTTGGTCTGCACATGTGGAAAAATAGCAGTTTATCAAAATAAAATTTTTTAAAATATGCTGAGGCTGGGTATTGATGTCCTTGATCCATTAAAAATAAATAAATTGAATTTTGATTTATACAGAAAAAGTTATGTTGTATACAATCCCCCTATGTCTGAATTGCAATTGGTTTCACTTTGAAACTTGATTAAGGAAAAAATATTCAATAAAAACTATAAGACCAAATGGAAGTGCTAGATACGATAGTTACAAATCTAAATTCAAAAAAATTAGAATTTTATCCTTCATACAAAAAAAGTTATGTTGTATACGGTGAGCGTCACTTTTTTAAAATGTTGTTTTCTGAAAAAAACCAATTTTTGTGGGAGATGGAAAAAAAAGTGCAATCTGATTCCAAAAATTTTGAAAAAAATATTTTTAGAATCTAGAAACAAAATGTGATGAGACTCTAGTTTGCATCATTTTCAAATTCCTCACGGTTTAGCTGCTACAAGAGCCCGAAAGTGAAGATTTAGTTAAAAATAATAATTGCAGTGTCCAGTTTGCCCAAAAATTGTAAACCACTATTGTGGGATCACCCAATCAAATTAAATATATTTAATATTATACTTTTTGGGAAGCTTATAATAAGACTACATGCTTACAAATAATATATTTTAAATGAAATCATTTGATCACCCAAAAGGTAAATCAAAAGTGGTTTTAATCAACATTTTGATAGGTGTAAAGGAGAATCTGTTATAGGTATGGCTTAAAACTAATAGGGTTCTATCCAAGGGGGTTTGATCTAAGTTGGTTTGATCAAACCGTTTTCAATTAGAATCCTTTAAATGGAACTTTTCAAGGGTTAAATCATTATATTTTCTAAAAATACATGATTTTAGCAAAAATAGGATGTCCCAAAAAGTGTAAACCACTATTGTGGGATCGCCCTTCGAGCGAAGAAATTCCTCAAGGAAATTTTTATGTGGCCTTCAAGAATCATCTACTGAATACTCTAATTAAACTCTCTCTTAGCTTGATCCATCTAGATTTC
Organism: Sequoiadendron giganteum; assembly: GCA_007115665.2. Classification (NCBI taxonomy): domain Eukaryota; kingdom Viridiplantae; phylum Streptophyta; class Pinopsida; order Cupressales; family Cupressaceae; genus Sequoiadendron; species Sequoiadendron giganteum. The sequence goes on from CM021105.1 coordinate 603,621,641, forward strand.
ATCATCGGACATGAATATCCTCTTCAAAAAATCCTCCCTCTTCCTGTGTTCCTTAGTTCCTCTTTCTTGATGAGAGTGCCCACTCGAGTCACAAAATATCACACACAAAACTAGTGAATATTATTATATTTAGAATAATGAAATTCTTACATGTAGAGGATTCCAAATCCTCGAGTTCTGCAATACATGCAAGTTACAGAAATTACAAAATTTCCCCTTTTCGCAGTTGCGATTTTCTTCCCCAAAAACTACCCAAAAATCAGAAACTAGCCCATAAATAGCCCCTTTTTCAGTTTGGAGCCAAAAACAACATTCTAATTATGAGTTTTGGAAGTTTGGTGCCCAAAAGTATAATTTGAAATTCAAAATTTAAACTACATTAAAAAATTAGCACATTATGAAAATGCACCAACTTTTGGGAGCCATAACTTTAGACCTGATTGTCGGATCTTCAATCATAATAGCTTTAGGCCAACCACTTTCATTTTCCGCCAATTTTCGAGCCCATTCGGAGCCTCTAAGTACCTCAAAATTGACTTCGAAGATTTTATAGGGAAAAAAGTAGAAACTGAAACTTGAATAAATTTCAAACCGGGAATGATCTTGACCTGATTCTTTTTCCAAAGTGCTTATTTTTCTGTCTTGAAGCTTCCCTTAAAAATTTCTACCTCCTCATGCCTTCAAATTCACGCATGCTAAAAATAGCAATTGAGCAGAAAAAATAGAAAAGCAATTTTGAAAGTTGGGAATTCTTCTTCGACGAAAAGGGTATCCAAAAATGCAAAAAAAAAAAAACATCTACAAAAAGCTAAATGAAAGTAAAGATATTTTTGGGTGATGTAGGATTGTCTTTACACCACTAGATGCTCCTGCATCATTTCTCCTCCCCCTCCTTCTTGTGTTCCTCATGCATCTCCTTAAACTAATCCTCTATATACTTATCTCTTCTCTCACTTATCCTCTTGATATATTCCTCCCAAGCTACCTCCTCTTCCAATATCCTCTTCCTTAGGTTTTCCTGCTCTATGCTCATTTTCTTAGATTCCCCCTTACAATTTATGTTCTCGATATTCATAGTTGAACACATCTGCACCTTATTTAAATAGTGTTTTTCATTTAAATGACAACTTATTAATTACTCTTAAAAGTTGGCCAACTCATAATATAATATTAAATATACTATAATATTATATATATTATAATTATTATTTAATTAAAAATATAAATATTATTAAAATATAATATATTAATATAATAATTATTATAAATATTATTATATATTCATTCATTATGATATATTAAAATATATTATATTATTATTAATATTATATCATTATTATTTATAAAACCAAACATACATTGAATGTGATAAGGTCAATAATTAATAAATATAATATTTTGAACTACTGAACAAATGTTTAAATGTAGTTATCTCAAAATATAGATGATTTAAAAAAATAAAAAATAAAAAAATATTTTTCTAGGCATGTGACAACTTGTTGGGTGAAAGTTGCTATAAATGGCGTGACAAATATGTTTGACAAATTTGACAAAATTTCTAGGTGAAATTTGTTTTCTAACAAGTCTACAAACACATGAGATTTAGATGTATGGGTCATCAGCGCAATGGTGCATTATGATCATTGGATAGTCATTATTGTGTTATTTAGTTATTTAGTGAAGTTTTTCTTCTTTTAATGGACACATCGTTCAAATGGATCTAATCCCAACATGGTCACAACTTTGAACTTCAACCTACTTGAATCATTTTTTTATTGTTCCTTGTCTTCCTCTTCCATCAAATATAATTGCATACTTTGGATAACACTAATTCATTGAATAGAAATTGGAATTAATTATGAATGTTCATAAATCTTCATGAATGAGAGAAGATAGTTCAAGTATAATAGTGTAAAGAAAAGTAACTTTCTTTAAGTTTAATTTAGATTTAATAAATAATAGTTGTGGGAGTTAGAAAACTAAATATGAAATTATTAAAGTATCTAATTCAACATAATTAGTTATTTAGTGAATTTTTTCTTCTTTTAATGGACACATCATTCAAATGGATCTAATCCCAGTATGGTCACAACTTCGAACTTCAACCCACTTAAATAAATTTTTTGTTGTTCGTTGTCTTCCTCTTCCATCAAATAGAATTGCATACTTTGGATAATACTAATTCATCAAATAGAAATGGGAATTATTATGAATGTTCATAGATCTTCATGAATGAGAGAAGATAGTTCAAGTATAATAGTGTAAAGAAAAGTAACTTTCTTTAAGTTTAATTTAGATTTAATAAAGAATAGTTGTAGGAGTTAGAAAACTAAATATGAAATTATTAAAGTATCTAATTCAACATAATTAGTTATTTAGTGAAGTTTTTCTTCTTTTAATGGACACATCATTCAAATGGATCTAATCCCAACATGGTCACAACTTCGAACTTCAATGCACTTAAATAATTTTTTTGTTGTTCCTTGTCTTCCTCTTCCATCAAATAGAATTGCATACCTTGGATAATACTAATTCATCAAATAGAAATGGGAATTATTATGAATGTTCATAGATCTTCATGAATGAGAGAAGATAGTTCAAGTATAATAGTGTAAAGAAAAGTAACTTTCTTTAAGTTTAATTTAGATTAAATAAATAATAGTTGTGGGAGCTAGAAAACTAAATATGAAATTATTAGAGTACCTAATTCAACACACAATGAAAGAAGATCATAGTGATGTAGATATTAAAATATATTATATTTGTAGGGAAACTTGGTTTTTTTTTTGTTTTGCATTGTATCAAATTACATATTGTGTTTTCTTGATGAAATTTATAGGTCTCAATCAATTTTGCAGGTGCAAATCTATTGTACAAGGTGCATACATGATTTTTTGAATGTGTGTTCCTACTTTCTAATTCACCTTGTTTTTCTTTCTTCTTTAAATGTTAAAGACTAGAAATGCATGCAAACACCTAGGGGAGATTGTCAAATTTCAAGGGTTGTGTTCTCCTAGGTTGACTTTATAGATTGGATTGACTTTATAGTTGTGAATTGGTTGAGGGCAACAACCTTCAAATATGTATATGTGCTAGAATGATTACGGATATTTTATTTCTTTTTAGATGCTCTAATTGAAGTGTTCCTAGCTTGCTTGCTCCTTTAATGAGAATGGCAATTGCTGATGATTGTTGATGATAACCAAGTACCTTTAATGAGTGCTTAGATTCTCCATTTAGGACATGTTTGTAAGTTTTTGTAGGGCCATTAATGGGCACCAAGTTAATATATGTCGTTCATATGATTTCAATGGTTATTTTGGTGTGAAACATGGGAGCAATTTCCCACCTTGCCTTCAATGAATTGATCATTTAGGTTTTAATATTTGTGTTTAGTATGAACATTGATATAAATAAATAAATTATTGTCATTGAAAAAAGATGCTTGTTTAGGTGTTTTTAATGTCCCTTCACTAAAAATTAGTATGTACCATGCATTGTTAATGATCTTTTATATGAAATTTCTTGTTATGAAAAGAGAATTAAAAATATGTGCGTGTTTATGTAATCTCTCAATTTACATCAAGTAGGATATTATTTTGAAATTTATTTTATACATATTAATTTATGGGACAAATATTTCAAAGGATGTAATTATATTTTATTTCAACATTTAAGATTAGCACATACTTAAATAAAATATAATTTTAGATATTTAAGGAGTGATAACAAATTAATTGATGTAATTAGATTTTAAACTAGCCTATCAATTAAGATTTAAGATATTGAGATATATAAATAGAAGTGAATTGGATTTTATTAAAAAACTAATGTAATGTTAATCTTAACTATTGTGATACATTAGAATTTAGATTTGGATGTGTTATTAGAATCTTGAATCTTAGATTAAAAAAAGGAAATTGAAAGAGAGAAGAGAGAAAGAGAGATATAGAAAGAGAGAAGAGGGAAAGAGAGATAGATAAGAGAGACAAAAGGAGCTGACAAGTGGCAAGTCACTCAAAAATGACTATTTGAGATGCTAGTGCAGTGCGTGGACATCTGCGCGACGTGCTAGTGCCCAGACACATCATGCCATAAAATGATGAGAATGAGAAAAACACAAGGTTTGACACAAAGCTAACACACATAGGTAGCTGCTGAAAAGAGGTCTTGAGCATCCTGAGAGGGGGAAAAGGATAATGCAAGGGATAGAATGAGCATACACAAATGCTAAGGGAGTGGACACTAAAGTGGATACAAGAATGTATATGAAATTGCAAAAGGTGCAATTTTACGACATTACACCACCTTCATCTCCCAAGTCCAATTTCTCCAACTTTGCATAGATCTCCTTTGTTTGTGGATGTAATATGGATCCTACACGAAAAAAATGTACCATCTATGGCCTTCAATCCAACTACATCTAGGGATCTTTTTAATTCCTCGATCTTTCATCAATTTCCTTGCCATTTGAACCTCACCCCACCTACCCACTTCTACATAGATGTTTAAGAGAAGAACATATGTCACAACATTTTGATGATACAAATAAAAAATCATTGTTGTAAATACTCCTAAGCTTATATTCATATGTCATCTACAGACACCCATAAAACACATCCACACAACCACCACAAGTTTAACTAACATCTTAATGATAAGGTGTAGAGTGTGTCAGCCCAGACAAAAAGGTCAACCATGCAAACATATTGATCAATTGTAGGTGTAATGCAATAAGGGTTACTCATGTGATTGAAGTATGTATAGCCCTCATCGACTAAACTTGCATGGTTGCATACATATAGAATACATGCAAAGCTTACAATGTCAGGGTATGTTCCAAAGTGCTTCATTAATTCAAAGATTTTGAGAGCATCCTAGCAAAATCCATGTTGTGCATATCATATAGTCATCGCATTCCATGAGATGACATCTTTTTGGGGTATTTTGCCAAAAAAAATATGTGCCTTTCCTATGCTTCCACATTATGACTATTGATTCATGTCTCACAAACACACCATTTCATCATTCTCATCCTTTAGATCATTATGTTGATCTTCTATATTTTAAAATGATTTGAATTGCTCCCATATTTTACTTGCTTCATTATTTCTAACAATGCCTCAAGTTGATCAGTCTCTAATTCTAATTTTGGTCTATCTGCTAACTTCTTTTTTTATTGATGGAGTTGGATAGACAAATCCTTTTTTGTTTCTACAGATGATATTGTAAATATTAAACAAAATATTTTGATCCCTTTATGTGTAATTGGGGATATCCATGATTTTGAGCAATTCCTGATGATATTTATGCATGATGAATTTATTTAGAGCAACAAAACTAATCTCTTAATAGTCTTCTAGCAAATGGTCACAACCTCATGTTTTTCAATAAGCATCCTTTGCTTCTCCTCACGTGCTTTGCAGTTTATTGGCCATTTCAAATCTTTTTTGCAGTTGTAAACCTGAAAATGCATACATAAAGAAAGCATAATGGATCAATTTTGTTTGCCCTTTTCAAATTCTCTTTCTTGCTGTAAACCAGGTGAAAAACATACATAAAGAAAGCATGAAGTAATAATTTGATGCATCATATAGGGAATGATTATTCCTCCATCACTCCATATCCATTAAAGTTGAAATACTAGAGATAGTAGATTCAGCCTTTTTTTTCCTCCTGTATTTTTATCTTTCTTTAAGTCAATCAGTTTCTCACTCTTCTAATTCTTTTCACCTATCCTCCATTTTATTTGAAATTCCAAGTCCTAGGTAATCCTTAGACATTCCTCAATGCAATTATTAAATAGAGTTTGAAATGGAAACCAAACATTTTAGTAAACCTTCATCACATCTCCAATAGGCTTGGATATGAGGCAGCTAATTCCTAGATGCATAACCAGACTTCAGAAATAGAATGTTGGAAGAAACATCTTTAAAATGTGAATATATAATTTGTAAGATTCATCTGAAGATTTGAAAATATAATGAATGTCGCAATATTAGATAACATAAAAAAATCATCCTTCCATGATGCTTTGATGGATGCCCATACCCTGTTCCAAAGCTCCCATTTTGACACGGGCAAGTGGGATACTGGTGAAGGTTGTGGAATTTGGCTTTACACCTGCCAATAGCATTTGCTTGAAAGTTTCCAAAGCCTTTTCAAAAAATCCATTTTGTACATATCCTGCAACCATTGCAGTCCATGAGACGAGATCTTTTTCAGGTATTCTGTCAAACAGTTCGCATGCTTGGTTTATGCTTCCACTTTCTGTATGCATATCTACTAGGGCAATTGCGACTATAATATCTGACAAAGTTCCTCATCCTTTGTGCTTCGATGGATGTCCACACTGTTCCAAAGCTCTCATATCGGCATCGACAAGGAGGATGCTACCAGAGGTTGCGGAATCAATTACTGATATAAACAAAATCTTTTTAAAAAATTCTTCAATAAAACTCGATTTAATTGTTTAATACAGACTGAAATTCACAAATATATAATCTAATTCGTAAATATTTAACTCTGAATTCTATAACTAAAAAATCATTCATCTGCAAGAAAACACAGTCTCAATTAAACTTAGGCGCTCTGTAAATAGGTAGTTGCTTCCTCTGCTACGGATTTTCCTTCCTGCAAAACCAGAAATTTGTATCCAAGCGCCCGCCCTGCTTCCACGGGGAAGACGTGTCATCAACTACACAACAACGATAGTTGGCAATTTTGTAGAATATTTCAACAATATGGAAACATCCATTTCATTTTAGAATTTTCTATTTACAAGTTTTTATTGGCCATTATAGAAATTTCTGGAGATTTGTATGAATCTACAAATATAGAAAATAGGTATTGGCCATTATAGAAACTTCTGAGATTTGTATGAATCTACAAATATAGAAAAACTCTATATGTATCAGCGAAAAAACAGCAACCTGCTATATACATTTGATATTTGATAATATATAATATATTGAAATGTATTTTATTCACTGCATTCTCATTTCAATATTTTCAATATTAATTGCCCACCAAAATGTTTGGAGATGCTGTATCATTTCATCAAATCCTTGTCGCTCTTCTTTAAGAAGTTCCATCTATTTCATTATTTTAATCTTCCATGGCTTCCTCTTCAGCTCCCCAAGAAATTTTAGGATATCAACAAGAAAGCGAAAGATCGACTGTATCTCCAAAATTATACGATGCATTCATCAGGTACCGAGGCTCTGATGTCAAAGAGACCCTTGCTAAACAGCTGTATAAGCTTCTTCAGGAAAGAGGGTGCCAGGCATTTCTCGACTGTGAAGAGACAGAAGGGGGGGATTACATTCCTTTTGCCGTTCGTACTGGCATATGCTCATCTGCTGTTCAAAAAGCCATTTTTTCCAAAGGATATGCTGAGTCCTGTTCGTGCTTAAACGAGCTTGTTCTCATGTTAGAACAACCTGACGCCCTCTTTATCCCCGTCTTCTATGATGTCCAGCCGTTGGAGCTTCGAGACATCGATAATGGGAATTCAGCGTATTCTGAGGCTTTTTCTGATTATGAAAGTAAAGACATGCACCTTAATAAGTTGGACGGATGGAAAAAAGCCCTCACAACTGCTTCATACTTCTCTGGCTATGAACTTAGCCAGCATAAAGAGTAAGATTACTATCATGTGCTTTGTATTGATCGCAATTCATCATGTTTTCCTTTTTTCTTCAGTCCATGACATTTATTTTACCTTAGTAGGCTTGACATTCTAAACAGATTCTTGGTTTTGGCTCTCAGCAAGTTATGTGAAAAGATTGTGTCTGGAGTGCTACAAGTAGTGCAGGAAAAGGAAAAGTGGATACCGTTACATGTTGCGGAATATCCAGTTGGACTTGCCGAGTTCGTCCAAGATTTTGAAAGTTGTTGCTCAGAGACAGAAAATGACAAGGTGAAGATGGTAGGGATATTTGGACTTGGAGGGTCTGGCAAGACCACTCTGGCAAAAAAAATGTTTAATATGAAGCGTTTAGGCTACAATGCATCATGTTTTCTCTCTGATGCGAGAGAATCGCATGCCAAAGGCGAATTGCACTGCTTGCAAAGTCAGGTCTTCAAAGATCTCTTCCATGAGGATCGAAAGTTTAGGAATATAGATGAAGGAAAAGGAGAGCTGGAGCATCGTCTGGTAAGGGCTAGGCATTTGGATTTCCTTATAGTCTTAGATGATGTCGATCATCTGGACCAGTTACGTGCCATGTTATTTGAAGGCATGCTGAGCCCAGGTAGCCTGGTAATTATTACAACCCGTGACCAAAGCGTGTTAAGAGGTGCAGATGTTACTGTCCGTTATAGTATGAAGGGAATGGATAAGAATCATGCTAAAGAGCTCTTCTGTAGCCATGCTTTCCGAGGGCGGGATCCACCCATTGCATATGAGAAGTTGGTTGAAAGCTTTATTGAATTCTGTGGAGGTTTACCTCTCTCACTCATAGTTTTGGGCGCCAATCTATATGGTAGGAATGAGGAGTATTGGAAGTTAGAATTGGAAAAGGTTAAGAATGTCCTGCCCAAGGATATAATGCAAAGCCTTAAAATCAGCTTTGATGGTCTGAACAGTCAGGACAAACAGATATTTGTAGATATTGCTTGTTTTTCCGATGTGTATTCAACATTGTATATGAAAAATATAACTATATCAATCTGGAACGCATCCGGTTGGGATGCTGAACATGTAGTTCAAAACCTGCAAGATAAATGCCTAGTTGAAGTGACGAAGTTTGAAGAGGAAGGCATTGCCATTTTCCACACGTTTGAAATGCACGGTCACCTCCGCGACCTTGGAAGACAAATGGCAGATGAGTTGGGATTCTTAGATCTATGGTGTGCTTCTTCTTTGTATCTTTGAAATGATAACCACTAGCTTTTATAAAAACATTCTAATTTATGCGTTCTTTTATATTTTTTCCAACCAACCACACGTTTAAATCTGATCCTTATATGTAGGAAGCAAAAGGATTTAAGCAAATCCTAGCAGAAACAAAGGGCAGGTGTTTCCATTCGTTCGAGGATTCGTCCCTGGAAACCCATGTTACTTATTTTATAGGTAGTTTAAATGACTCTGCTGAGGCTGACCTCTTGCTGCTTGAAATTAGTAAAAGCATTCCTTCATGGATCCCTGTACGAAAATTGCGCTATTTGACTGTTTGTCACATGGAAGATATTTGGAGCACTTTTCAGCAACAGTTGCAGACTGATACCCAGGTATTTCGCTATTCTTTGCTGGAAATTAACAGTCTCCCTTCATGGCAAGGCATACATTTCAGAACAAAAGTTTGGCAAAGATTGTTTACTTCTGAGAACTAATTCAATTTTTGAGATTAATTGTGAATGCCAGGCCAGTCTTGAGTTGAGAATGCTGATGATTTTCGATTCTCACTCGTTGCAAAATCTTCCAGATTTAATTGGAATGTGCAGTCATTTAGAAGAATTACACATAAGTCATTCCTTGGAGAAGACAGATTTAACATCTTTTGTACAATCACTTAAACAACTCAGTAATCTTAGGTTATTGCAATTGTGGTTTCTGGGCGGAGGCCTCTTCAGTGGGAATTTGATTCTGAGCAAAGGTGGAGATTCAACTAATTTTGAAGCTTCTACGAGCAGCTGCATGAATAGCCTTGAAACAATATATTTTCGCAGATTAGATAATATATTGAAGTTGGTAATTAGTGGAGAGATTTGTCCCAGCCTTCAATCACTAGAAGTTTTGCATATGCTTAATCTAAACGAAATGGACTTAAAGCAGCTAGAGAGACTGAATAATCTTCTAGTGATGAGATGTGAGAAATTAGAAACACTATCAGGATTAAAGCAGCTAAAGAGACTGAATACTCTTAGAGTATGGGGATGTCTCAAATTGGAAACAATATCAGGGTTATCTTTTGTAGCAGGGCTTCGAGAGTTACACATAGGGTCATGTAATGGGTTGAAATCGTTGCCGAACCTTGCAGATCTATGCCATGTGGAGCGAATCATGATTGTTGAATGTGATCAGCTGCAGAGTGTATAAGGTGTTGAAAAGTTGCAAGGATTGAAAAGTCTGGTAATTGGAGCGTCTCACAGTGGATACGCAAGTGTATTCAATTGCATTCATGGGCTGAGGGTACTACTTACTTTTTCCTGAAAACAATTTTTTATTTATTGTGAAAAGTGAATTGGTGATTTTTCGTGTTCTGTGAGAGGGCATCTCGTAAATTCAGGAAAATTCAGTCAGTTTCATCGTCATAGAAAATTTATCGATGGGAAATTTACTGCAAGTAATTCATCAAATTTTTGAAATATATATTAGAAAATACTGATGAATTACTGACAGTGAATTTTCATAACGATGAATTTTCCTTTCGTGACTTGCTCGCAATAAATTTTCCTAAAACTCTGTTGAAGTTTTTGAAGTTATGTTTTAAAAATTATGTTGTTTTGCGTTTGTAATATTTAGATCAATGTTGAGGCACTGTACACTGATATAATAAACATTGTTTCAGAGGCTGCCGTCAGAGTTTGCCATTTTAACAGGGAAGCCAGTGGAGGGAGCTTCGTCAAGATTGGATGTACATTTGTTTTCTGAGGTGATCGGCGCTGAAGCAGTCGCTGAGGTTGAGACTGAGAGTGAGTTTAACGAATGGGATTTTCTGACTATGAGAAGCTCATGGAATGGTCTGACTATGAGAAACTCAGCGAATGCAATCACTGTATATGCTTTGCTTGTAAGCTCTGATATGGGTGCCGTAATCTCTGCATGTCAAACTTCAAAAGTGTGTTGCCGAAGTCTTGAACGTGGAATATTTATGGTTACAGTTTTACTCACCACGAGTGAGACTGAGGTTACGATGGATCGCTCTACGACAATACTTGGGGGGTTTAAGGCCATAGTGAATGAAGGGGAAGAAGGGAAAGCTTTGACTGTATTGCAAAGAATTGTTCACCGATTGTACGGACAATGTTTGGTTGGAGGCCCAAGCGGAAGCATTGAGGAGTGTGATTAATGTGGTTTGCTTTTTTTCACCTTTGTTTAATTTCATCAAAAGTTTTTAGATTTTTAATATTTGATAGATGGAATTTTTAATATTTGATTAAAACGGTATTATTTTAATGTTTTATTATCATTGTTGTATAGGGGAGAGGATTCATAGCATCTTAATTTTACGCTTATAATTATCTACTTGGAAATTTCAAATCACTTTCAATTTTTTACAGCAGTTTATTTGGCAAGTCCCCTGCTTATAACTAAGGTTTTAGGGCCACATCAACATGCTTTTTGTCAATGTGTCCAAAAAACCCTCCAAAAAAGTGAGACCAATACTTGTGTATTCACGACATGTTTTATTGAGCATTGATGTGGAATCGCATGATTGGTTGCTTTTTAGATCAAAGGAATACATTTTGTTTAATTATGGGTAGTCATCATCAACACTAACAACTTTAAAGTCACAAATATTGGTCCAATAATGATAAAAATATTGGACATTATATAAACAACTACTATCACAACATTGAAACATGCTCAAGGTCCTCTCCTCTAGATCTTTATTTCTTGCAATAATGAAAAAAAATAAAAAATGATTTATAATATTTTGATGTATGGAATTTTTTTTTAAGTTATTACGTTGAGAGGCGTTATATCTGTAAACTTTTTGAACCTGCATTGAATATGACAACAGGTGGAAGTATGTGCTGCATTGAAAATTGATTGCCAAAATTCCTGGGAGATGGTTATCCTAACCACCCGCAACCATTTTTTGAGTTTTGGAAAAGAAAATCTTAGATTCATGGGAGATGGTTTACATTATTTATATTAGAATGTTGGTTTTTTTCAATTTGATATATAATTTTTATAAAAATGTAAAGTAAAAATTTATATAAAATATTTTTAAAAATATATGTGTTTTAATGTAATTTAAGATCTAATCTATAAAAGAAAATATAAAATTTTAATAATATTGTATGAAAAAATTTAAATATATTTAAAAAAGAGTATATCTTTTTATTTAAATATTTGTATTTATAATTACATAATATATTTTGATAGATATGATTGTTAATTATATAATTTAATATATTAAAATTTATTAATGTATTATGAGAAGGAGCATTTGATATCATATAAATTAAGTATAATATAATATATAAAATAAATACATCAATAATTTATCTGTAGTATTATCATTATAAATTTATGTATTAGAAAATTTTAATATAAATATAATAGAATAATAGAATAATATATATACTGTATAATAAATAATATGTAAATAATACTTTATAATATGTAATATATAAATAATACTGTATGTAATATTTACAGGTAGGTGGAAGTATGTGCTGCATTGAAAATTGATTACCAAAATTCATGGGAGATGGTTATCCTAACCACCCCATAAATATAAGTATCATATAATATATAAAAATAAATACATCAATAATTTATCTCTAGTATATCATTATAAATTTATGTATTATAAAATTTTAATATAAATATAATAGAATAATATATATACTGTATAATAAATAATATGTAAATAATACTTTATAATATGTAATATATAAATAATACTATAATAAGGGTTGGGGCCCTAGCTTGATTAGCTAAATCTTTCTTGTTGCAGGAGGTTGGTCACAAGGTCTAGTCTCCCCCACTCCTGTGGTACCAGAGGGTGTGTCGCGCTAGCGTCGCCGGTCACGTTAAAAAGTTTACTAGGGGGTTAATACTATAATATGTAATATTTATAGGCAGGTGGAAGTATGTGAGCTGCATTGAAAATTGATTACCAAAATTCATGGGAGATAGTTATCCTAACCACCCCATACCCAACCATTTTTTGAGTTTTGGAAAAGAAAATCTTTCATTCGGGGATTTTCTTGAGAGGAGAAGATTAATCAATTTGAGCTGAGAAACCATTTTTTGAGTTTTGGAAAAGAAAATCTTTCATTCGGGGATTTTCTTGAGAGGAGAAGATTAATCAATTTGAGCTGAGAGTAGAAGATTTAGCTGGTGTGTGGCTAAGAACAAGAAAAAAAAAGATTTGGGAATCTGAATTGTGAGGAGAAGAATTGTATTATGAAAATAGATAAGCCTTCTTGGATGCTCTTGCATTTTGCTAGCTATCTCTTTCGTTCAACATTAAGTTTGGCACAAATATAAGGGAGTCTGTCTATTAAATTCAATGGCTTGTATTCGGTGAAGTCAAGAATTGTGAGTTGTGAGTTGTGTGCTTCCTTATTCACTTCTTAGGCGTGTTTTTACATTGATAAAGCGAACTCTTGTATACTTACAACGTGCTTTAATCTTTAAATTTTGTTGATACTTTTTTGAATGCTCTTGGTGTGACTGCACAGACCGAATTCTTAAAAGAGAAACTCTAATGGCAACTTCAATGATTTATTTTTCATTTAATACCTCCATATTGGTTTGGTGGAATTAGATTGTGTAAGGTCCTATTTAATCTTATAGGCAGGCTTTGCAACATTTGTTTGAGCCTTGCTTTCTGCTATTAGCCCATTTCTTGAATTAGAAGTACTTAACTCTTTCCATGACACGAGATTGACATTGTCTGTGAATCTAAGTGTTAGTTCATTCTCTTGGAAGTCAATAATTCTGAGTTGTGAGCTACATGCTTCCTTATCACTTCTTAGACGTGTTTTTACATTGATAAAGTGAACTCTTGTATACTTGCAACGTGCTTTAATCTTTAAATTTTGTTGATACTTTTCTGAATTGTCTTGGTATGGCTGCATAGACCGAATTCCTAAAAGAGAAACACTGATGGGAAAATTTATGTGAATTTTGTCAGTTAATTTTCACTTCCTGTATATCTGCTCTTTACCTGATAATCATCTTCAATTCAAATAAGTCACTCTTTGTATTAAGTTTGATATTAACATGTGTTGAATCACCCTTTACCTATTACGCATTGCTTGAAATCGCATCCATATCTTGTCATTGCATGCGTTCTATCAAGGATTTGTTAACAAATATCGCTTATCTCTTTTTCTTGATGTGATAGTTATCATTTTGTGGATTTCACTTTTTATGTATTTCTAGATTTGTTTGAACCGATCCACATAAGGTGGGAAGTCTAAATGTTGTATTGACGCCATCGTTAGGTAACCAAATGGTTATTTTTATTGTTTTGATCCACCTTATCTTTTCATTTTGTATTGCATTAAAGTTCGCCTTTCTCTTTTGGATACGTGTTGATCGGTCTTGAGGAGTCGTCACTGTACCTGGAATGTCTTCTCTTATTCCCTGATCCTGTATCACTTTGCACGTTGTACAACCACACTTGCATGAGATTCCTTACTTCTGTGATAACCTCTGTTCACCTCCTTAAGTGGCGTTTCTAATTGCATGTGATAACCCCTGTTTACCGAAGACATTCAAATTTCATTTTATGAAAAAACCCTTTGCATTTGGTATCCTTTAATGATTTCATTCCATGATACTTTGTCCCTTAGTTGCTTTTTTAAAATACAGTCAGCCACTCTGTTTCTTGAATCACCATCAGTTGACTATAACATTTCACTTTCAAAAATAAGAATATGTTATGTACTTTTAGGTATTTGTACCTTATTGTTAAAATGTTATAGTCACTAACCCAAGGAAAATGTATATTATGTACAGTTAAATTTTAGATTTCAAAGATTTAATTACTTGGGTAGTACATTTTGTCAAATAATTCAAAAGATTTCTTTATGTTTCTAGATTTTGCACATATGTCTATTAGGGTAGTCACTAAAGCATTATAGTAGTTGGTTTTAATTACATAAATCCATATATGTATCTTTAAAAAAAATAAAATGATTAAGAATTACATTTACAGATAAGTTTATCATATGAAAAAATGATTATATAACATTATTATTTACTATTATGATTATGATTATGACTTAGTTAGGATTATGAGTATAATTGGGTTATGATTATGGTTATGGGTTAGAATTAGGCTCGTCATTAGAATTAAGCTTACTATTAAACTTATAATCATGAATAGAGTTAGAATTAGGGCTAGGTTTAGAATTCTAATTAGCATTAGATTTAAGGCGAAGATTAAAACTCAGTTAGGGTCAATTCAAATTAGGGTTCAATTAG
The DNA here is from genome assembly GCA_007115665.2 of Sequoiadendron giganteum. Taxonomy (NCBI): domain Eukaryota; kingdom Viridiplantae; phylum Streptophyta; class Pinopsida; order Cupressales; family Cupressaceae; genus Sequoiadendron; species Sequoiadendron giganteum. The sequence goes on from CM021105.1 coordinate 603,636,759, forward strand.
GGTTCTAAGATGAATCTTGGGGTCAATATGAGGTTCAAGGTTGGTGTTAGGCTTAGGGTTACAGTAGGGTTAGAATTTTAGTTTTCATTGAACCATTAAGACACCCCTTGACATTAGACAATAAACCAATTAGCAAATTTTTTGGTTTACTATTTTTCCTTGTAAATGTGTAATTTGACAAATTCCATTTTTATAAGCAAATTTACTTTTTCAAAGCCTGCTTTGTTTCTTCAATTTTTTTCATTAGTTGTTTTCATCTTTCTTTAGGGTCTTCCTCATAGTCTACTGACAACCACATTATATAAGATAACCACATGTGACTACCACATTATATAAAGTGGTTGTGACATGTGGTATATAACCCACACGTCCCATGCTACATTCTAGGGCCTATGAGTCTAGTATGCAGATATATAATTTTGCTTGTGCAACTAACGTGAACCTTTCTATGCTAGACATGGTGCACTTGAAGTAGACCGCACGTAAGTCCATAGCTGGAAACGCTCGTTACTTACAATACAAAAAGGAGTGAGCCACATTGACTAGAACCATAGAAGGAACAAACGTAGAAGGCGAAGGATGGCTCAAAGAGGATGAGACCTTCGTTCATGCAATGGAGAGAATTCAAGATGTTAGGGCAGAAATTAGATGGTCGGAGAAAGCAACAACTTCTGTCCAAGCAGATTTGGACCAAAATTTACCCCTAACCATCGTGTAACAAGTGAAAATAGTTCTAATAATCCTCCTAAGAAACAAAAAAATAATGAGGAGCACCTACTGGTGCAACTTCCCCCCGAAATAATTGTGATAAGTTTTGATGAGTCTGAGGATTATACTCCTCTCACACCTTGAATATGTGAAACCTAATTTATCTATGTAATGTATGTCGTGATGTGGCAAATAAATAAAACATTATTCAAAGGTTGTTGAAATGAACACTTCTATGTATATGGAATTCATCTTGTGTTGGGAAATACTCATAGATTGCAATTTAAGTGGTAAAACTATGTTGATATTGCAATCTTGTGCAAATTTTCTATGACTATTAATTAGCTTATGAAGCTTTCATAACATTAGTACCACTACTACCATCTCTATCGATAACTCACCAAACCCCTACATTAAAAGAAATTTGATACCAAAAACTTTTGTACACTTCTCTTTGTAGTCTTGCTAGCTTTGAAAATCATATATGTAAGATTCTACAATTAACAATCATACCTATCTTTATAACCTATTACTTATTTATGAGTTTTATTTATTATTTAGATAATAGCTACCCACAATGAATCTCCTTCCAACAAACCATCGGTCTACCAGCTAGAAGCCCATGAGGAGTCAACAAATTCAAACACACGTGTGCCAAGTCCAATAGACAAGTTGTACACATCAATTGAAGACCACTCAAAACAAATCATTAGCGAACTACATGATGTTGCATTGCTTGCACGTGCAATAGAATGACAAAAAAATGATGACATGGAAGACATTTCCCGTAAATTACATGCAACATGCAAGAAAGTTGCAGTGTTCTCTAGTTTTTTAAGAGAGCTTTATTATGCTAAGCACACTACTACATTAAGAGGGACTTTAAGACATTAATTTAAGACAATATGTTTTTAATTTTCTAATTGTCTTAAAATAAGACAATAATTTTTTTTATTTTCCCTCCCTACATTTTTCTTTTCCCGCATTTTTCTTTCCACAATTTTCCTGTCCCGCATTTTCCTTTTCCCTTCCAAAATGCATTTTCCTAAACTGTTTTTGTTAGGGTTGCAGAAATTGTGATTCGTAGCTTGACTGATTAGTAGAGCATTGGAGGCTGCGTTGTGGGCAGTGTTTACTAGGCTCAGGGGCAATGTCACCAGGGAAGAAGGCAGCAGTTTTCAGATGTTTTTGGGTGTTTATCTGTGACGGGGAGGTGTTTGCTGTTGGTCGAGATCCTACTGGTTGGGTAGAGTGGACACAGAAAAGGCAAAGCAGAAACAGGGGACCACAGAAAAGAGGGTTTGTCTTCCTACCGCCTTTCTTCTTTGTTTTCTGTTTGCTTTATTTTTTTTAAGTTTGTTTAAGTGCACAAAGCTAAGCACATATACACAAGATGTTTCACGGGAAGTAAGAACAGGGCACAATGAAAGAAACACCAACAATATGCTTTTTATTCCAACTTCCTCAAACCAACATTGGCGAGTATCATACACCAGGAAAACAGAGGTAAAAGATTTCAGTCTGTGATTGAGTCAAGTTTAATATGACCGCTTCTCCTCCTCCAGGCTCTTCCCTCACGCGTTGTTCACCAATCTGAACCTAATATAAGATGCTCATTAGCAGGTGAAATGCCCACAATAGAAGGTATCTGATAAAGCAGCCCGAGAACCTTTTTGTCTTGCTCTGCTCCATAGCCACTATAGCCATAAACTGTTGATAAGGCTTCCATGCTCTTTGCCATTACTAAAGTGATAAATTCTAGAATAGTTTCAGTAGTATATCCAGTCCCAAGACTGTGACCTTTCATTCGGAAACCTTTCCATGTGCACCGTGCATTTTCTGACAGTCTCTAGAAAGAGATATCCTACTTGCAATTTGCCAATATTGGGATTGTGTGGTACCATTTTCATGTAAACAGTCTTCTCCATAGGTTTATTGCACTATCTTGCACTAATGGTTACATATCAAAACACCAAGAGAAGGAACCTGTTTAACAACCAACTTCGCTTCCTTTATTTTTTGCACCTCATTATTTGACCAGTAACCAATATTGCAAAATCTTGTACCAGCTATATTAATAATTTCAAAATAGATCCCATCATATTTTTGTTTTTATCTAGTCATATAGGACCTGCAACACCATTAAAATTAGTTTCTATTCTACAACTATGCTCCTCTTTTTAATACCTTCAAAGTAGCTAGTTCTGAACTGCTTCCACTATCATTTGATAGTGTATTCTGTTATACAAAAGAGCAATTTCCTCCCGGATTTATGAATGTGTTGATAGAGTGAGCAATCATAAATATGCTATCATAAGAATACAGTCCAAACAAATTCACAGAGGCATCCGCTATGTGAGATATTTGTAACATTATCCACTTTCTTGTAGACGCGTTATGTTTTTATATTAGACTAAGTCGTCACAAACCAATTCAATACAATAGTTGAAAGGATACACAAATTCCCAGTTCCATCATCATCACCCATAATAATTTTGGGTTTTTGACCAAAAGCCCTTCTTGATATAGATCGGTGTCTCAAAAGTGTCTATTACTTGTCCAAAATCAATGGTATTGATTCAGAGCCTTCAAATGCATTGTCAAAGGACAAATGCAAAATTTATATGGATAAATACCTTCAAGAAAGCTAACGTCCTTGAGGAACTCTAGTATATCCAAATCTGAACATGATTCTTGTTTTGTTGTGACCGAAGTCTTATTCCTGAATACTTCAGGAACAGGTAGAAGTCATAGATTACTCTCAAATCTTATTTCTTCTGCCTTAACTACTAAAGTATTTATAGTAGGAATGTCTAGAGAATAAACACATGTAAATGTTCTCGTTTCTTTCATACTGCTGCAATGGAAACACAATGTTCCATGTATTGGTGTCTCTAAGACAAGAACAACAACTCTTGTAGCCACAATTTGTTGTTGGCAGAAGTTACCACAATAACCTTAATGGCATGATAATATAACTTTCAAGCACTGCCTTCGGCCATCTCCTGCGCTACAACATTTTTTGTGACTGGATAGTAGTGGTAATGAAGTTCACCCACATCATCTCTAGACAATTTCTTCCAACCTTGAGGGCCCACATAGTAAACTAATGGAAAAATATTGATTTCAATGAGATCACAAAGAAAACATTTTTTATCAATTAACTAGAATGAATTGCTTCAACAAATGATATGTTGCATACCACTTGCTACACCCCCACTGGCCCCATCACGAAATGTTGCATGATATATTGCTCAACAACCAAGTTCACCAGCTTCTTCCACAGTCATATCCCAACAGTAACTGCACAACCGAAAAACGACAGCCATTAATGCATAGAAAACAACAATGAAGAATGGAAAGCAGCTGAATAAATGGTTGGCCAGACATACCCACTATCTAGAATACCATAGGCATATGTTGAACCAGATCCAACAGAGAAAAGTGTTCCCTTAAGTCGCCCTCCTTCACTATCTACATAATATAGACTAGGTCCCTGTAAATGTAAATACAAAGTGGCATTATGATTCTCTGCAAACATTCATACCAGATCGGATTTTCATTAATAACATGATCAAATTTCTATTACCGTTTCATCCCACCCAGCAATCATTGTGTCTATTGATAGACCCATTCCTCAGTATGAATACAGAATATTGGTCAACAATTTTGAAGCACCTGTGACTGATATCCTCCGTTTGTTTGCCACCTCATGCAATCGACACTTTTACAATAATAAGAAATCAGATACCAACTCAAGCTGATAAGAAATCAGATACCAACTCAAGCTGATAATACCTAATTTTTTTTCTCTTCAATCTGCTTTCAGTGTTTTCTACTAAGGAGTTGGAGTTACTTAAAATTATGATCTGAGTGAAATTCTAGTTTTATGTGTTAATGTATAATCCCAGAATTTTGTCTAGGGTCCATGTTCAATAAAACCAGCAACATCCATTTTCATATCTATTGTCATTTACTTTTCCAATGTCTTCCATATGATTTGATTTCCTTGTTTGTATGTAAGTTTATAGTCATTTATTATTGTTTTCAAAATTATAAAAATTTTAAAAAGGTGAATGTAAATGTGGGCACGTGTGTACTAAATTCATATTTCTCTCTGTAAGTTTTCTTAGGGTTAGTGTTTTTTTAATTGATACATTTTTTTTAAGTTTTGCTTCAACATGCATGTTGGGCTATCTATTCGTTTTGTTTTTCTTTAACTTTAATTTTGTGCTACGTTTTTTCTTCCTTGTATTTTGTTGTGATCTTGTTCATGGTGGCAGCAAAAAAAGATGCAGGGAAGAGGATGCGACAACTGAGGAATAAGAAAGGCAGAATACTTCTTTCGGGTAATCTACTTACTTTTGTTATGAGCTCTTGAACAAATTTTGGTGTAAAAAATAATTGATGCTTAGAAAATCTTGTTAGTTTGTTTATGTTTATTTTCATATCTTTTTCATTTTGTGCTAAACAAGGCATAGGGTTTTGAGGTTCTTTTCTCCCTCTGAATTTCTTATTTTTAAGCAGTCATGGACTCTTGATATTTTTTTCCCATTTTTCTTGAGTCTGATATGTTTTGAAGTTTCTGAGATCATTTTTAGTATGGATTGTCAATAATAGGTGGAAAACATTTGCCTTTGTAGATAGGATTCCTCTTAAAAATCCTTTTCTGTTGCCTACTCAATCTTGGAATTTGTAATTTTCACAATCCTTGTAGATTTGTGGATCATCTATTTCCTTCGGCGCATCTTCTAAATCCTCAAATTCCATTGTTGCATCCTAATTTTTGTCATCTGACATTTTGGATTTTGGATCTAGAATCTTAACACATTCATCTCTGTCCTCAAGCTTCTTGTCATTAAGGTCAGGGATTGTGTTTGGACTTTGGTAGAGTTACTAGAAAGAAGATTAGCTATATTTTTTTCCTTCTTAATGTATCAAAATTTTGGGTGTCTTGTTGGGATCATGGTGATTATATCAGTTACATGAGGGGTAAATGCTGCTAATTATTAGATTTCTTTCAGTTTTGGATTGGATAAGTGAATCATGCTTGTCTCCCATAGGCTAACAAACCAATCCCGGGGTCTAACTTTAATTATTGAAAAAATTGTAACTAATTGCCATCCAAATATTGCAGTAGGGAAATTTTTGTGTCAAACTGTGAAATATTGTATCAAATCAGATGTGTTAGTCAGTACTTTCGAATCAACAGGCATGGTGTCCTCTTGTGCATATTTTTTACCTTTTTGATTGAATCAATCTCCCAACCAACACTAACTTCCTTTACAAAATTAAAAGTTTTAGTAAGTAGTCTATTGTCAATCAAGACATTATATTTGGCCTATCCATGAAACCCCTGCTTTGATTAGTTCTCCTCTCCTCTCCTTTCCCCTGTTACAATCAATTAGATAGTTAGCGAGATGATAATATTTCTCCTTGTGAAAGTTGTCTCTAAGCTGTAGAAGATATGTCTGAGTCTGAAGAGATGGTTTCCTAGCATCCCAAAATTTAATTTGGCTTCCTTGATCAGGGACTCCTCTTAATCAAATTTATTACAAAACATTAGAATAATGGCAGGCTCTTTTCCTAATATAATAAAATTATGAACTTCTGAAATAAATAATCAATAATGACAGGCCCCTTTTTTAGCTCTTAATTGGAGCATAGCTTCAATCACATCAACACCATGAGCTTCCTTAAGTAAGGAACTTCAAAAATTTGGGGAACTTGCCTCTTCCTCAGATGTTGCTATGTAACCATGTCCTCCATCCTTTATCCCACACTGAACTTCAACTATGTCTTTTGATCCTTACTTGATGTCAAAGACAATGAAAATACTTTTGCTGCAGCCAACATCAAGTATGCTTTCTTTTATATTCCAAGAACATAATAGTCCATACAGTGGGGATTTTATTGAAAGTGTAGGAAATGACTGTTTTTTTTATTCATTATTAATGTTATTCTTTACTATAATTTGATAATGAAATTATAAAGTTTAAAGGTGAGAACTCTTAGTCTTAAAATTTAGTGCAAAAGTAATATACCATTCACATGCTTTTCAATGGTAGATGGCACTTTAAATCCTCTAAACATCATGCCACTAATTTTTTTTATATAATTAAATTATACATTGCAAGTTAAAGGATTTCGAGCAGCTATTAACTATATCATTCCTCAGCCTTAAATTCACTTTAGCATTTATATTTTATTTCAGCTGGGAGGAGGAATGTTGTTAAGACAGTTGTTTTGTATTATCTTTTAATAAGGCATGTGTTGCATTGGATTATTACTGGTGACTGGCACTGAATAAACCGTTAGCATACCACGCACCTCAAGAGCATAAATTTTCCCTTTCCAAAGATTTTTATTTAGAAGACTAAGGCTGCAGGCAAGATATGTTCTGTTTAGTAATACTCCTTTATGATCATGTGCCCACCACCAACAATCTCCCCTAATCCTCATGCTAGCCAAAAACTAATTCATGGAGATTAAGAGGGGTGAGTTTTCAATAGTTGTTTCCATTTCCTCACCTAAGTTCCCATACGTGGCACTTCACAAATCTGCCATACCTTACACCCCAAATCCTATGTGCTCTTTCACTGAATAATGCATCAGGAAGCATCATTTTTTTTCTTGGCCTTGCTTTTCTAGTTGATGAAATCTCAATTCTCTTTGAAATTTTTCATTTCAGTACTAATATGCACAAATCACTATCAGCCTATTCAATAGCCTTTGTTTCTTGATCTGATGTAGCCTCTCTTTCTATCACACTCATGCAAAAGTTGCAAGCATTGCATGTTTATCTTAGTGTACCGGTTTCCATTTTTCTTGTGGCAGTATTCCATCCATGACATCCTGTTCTTATAACAAGTTCCTGTACAATTTCAAGTGGTTTTAAGTTTTCTCACACAACGCAACCAAATATAATGACCAACTAAAACAATAACCTAAACTGATAGTTCTAAAGTTTTTAAATCTCTAACTCATAAATAGTCTCCCTCTTTTCTTTCTATATCTAGAGTGAAGGTTCTACTATGAGCCACTGTTCAATGGGTGAGTTTTAATTATAACTACAATCGACTGCTGGCCTATATACTCTAGAATAGACCCCTTCCAGTCATTGCTCCATTGGATGGAACCATCAGCTCTGTCTTGTGCATGGATAAAATTTAAAATGTTGTGAGTATTCACAAAACAATAATCTAATTTGGCCAGGACTTGCATCTGACTCTCGATCAGAGTTAGTTTATTTGATGCAATTTAGCTCAATGCATCATGATATGCTTTTATATGTTTTTGATTTCAGTGATCTTTCACAGGTTCGTTAATTGAGTCAAAGCAGGAATTTATGTTTGGGAAATTCGATATATGTATGAAGCTAGTGCCCGACAATTCTGCAGGCACATTTACTACATTTTATGTGAGTAAAAAGACTCTCTCATCTGGACTGAAAATTTTATATGCTAGCACTTGCATTTAAAAGAAGTTCAAACATTATTTTGATAGAAAATTATATTTAGATTAATATGTTAAAAGAGTATGTGTTTGTGTACATATGCATTGTAAATTCTACTTGCATATAATTGCTGTTAAATTGACAAAAAAAACACTGCAATTGAAAATATAATGTTCCCATCTAGTTGTCTAATCAATGTTTCTTTGGCTTTTATGTGATAAGTGAGATTTTGAAGGCTTTTGCCTAATATTTTGGAGGCTTTTACTTTTAAACAGCAGTTGGTTTATCATTAAATGACAACTTAAACTTGTTTTCCAACGACTCAATAGTGGTTTGTAGGCGTGAGATTTGTTTCAGTCTCAAATCTCAGACTATATGTAGTCTACTAGCTAAAAATAAAATTTGTTGTATTTATTTATTTTAATTGAGGAATGAATATCTAGTGTCAAAAAAAAGTCTTAACATGCAATCATTATAACTTATGTTTATATGAGCTTCCCTCCATCCATGTGAAAATCCCAAAACAAAGTCTCTACACGCATCATTATAACTTATGTCTATGTGAACTTTCATCCATCCATATAAAAGTTGCAAAACAAAATCTTTAACACATCATTATAACCTTTGTCTATAATATGGACTTTCCCCTCCATACAATCATCATCCATATTTATTACGCACTTTCATTCTGAGATAAAAGTCAACATATCTCAGAAGCTCATTATGCACTTCATGAAAATACGAGTAAAACACTTGGTCTTTGCTTATAGCGAGTAAAACTCTTGGTCTCTATGTAAGAAGTACAAATTATAAAATTGAGAAAATTATGGTTTGTACTTATTGAAACAAATCAGTACATACAAAATTTTAGCAGTTGGGTTTTATTTTGTTAGTATCTGTTCTTATCTTACCTTATCTTATCTTATTTTGTTTGTGAGGGAAAGAAATGCAGATTTATAAGTGATTCATTGTATCTTGTTGTTTCACTTTATAAGTGAATCTTGAGCAAAGAATATAAGGTCAGTAGGGCAAATCTATCTAGTTAGTAGTTACCATAATTTTGATCTGTGTTAGATGAAGATTGATGAACTAATTGTCTAATTGCTTTGTTTTGACATAGGACAACAGATAGAGTTTTGAAGTGGTAGTTTTAAAGCATAAAGGAGCAGTTGGGAAGGAAAAAGGTCAATTTGACACCTGTAGTAACATTTTGCAAGCATCTAAGAAGGTATTGATGGGCAGTTGAGTAGGTTGCAGGCATATAGGGGCAATTTAAGCACTTGTGGCAGCAATTTGCAAGCATTCAGAAGGTTAAAGAGTGCATATAATAGTTGACAAAAGAAAATAAATTTGAAAAGTCAAGAGTCTTCTTTCACCAACGCCTTGGTGGAGCTTTTTTGTGGGGTCAAATAATGGAAGCAGTTTCTAAGCGGCCAAAATAAATCAAATTTACCAAGTCAAAGTACAAGGTGGTCATTGATACTTCTTAATGTCATGTCCTACATTCTCTCCAATGAAGGATATACAAAGAAAACTAAAATCACTTTTGTAATTAGGCCTAGTTCTTTTGATTTTGATACAGAATTGTAAACTTGACACAAAGTTTCTTTTTAGTCACTTTGACATTGTAATTCAGATTTTTTCAGTTTTAGACTGAAACAAAACACTTTGTAACACATTTTCAAAGCAAAAGATAGACTATGTATGGTTGCAAGAACATCTTCCATCAATAAAATGAGCATTTTGGCCTTCAAAAGTTTTGTTTCTATTATGTGTATGAGTTAATTGATGTCATTTTCTATGATTTTCAAACATTGAATGTTGAAAATCACACAAAAAATATTTAAAATAAATTATTTATTTTTTTAATATATTTTTTCATATTGTCTCTAGACTTTAATCCCAATTATTGTAAAGAGACAATAAGTCTTTAATCCCAACTATTGTCTCTAAAGAGACAAATTACTTATGTTTCATATTGTCTTTACAAAGACAATTTTTAAGACAATAGTTTAAGACGCCCGCTTAAAGACAATAGTTGAGACAATACACAACTTTTTTTTTGTTTCAAATTAAGACAATTTATTCAAAAATTGTCTCAAAAAATGTCTTAAAACCCCCTTCTATGTAATAGTGGCAATACGAGGAACCAAGAGTTGCAAAAAGCGTTATTGACAAATTTATTTTGTATTCAAGTATCATAATTAGGTTAGGCACATATGAAGCATATAGAGGGTTGTTCAATGGTTGGGTCACTCTTATGAACATTTTTTTGACAAAATGGACATGTACTCCTGTGACACTAAAGTTTACTATTTATAAGATATTGCTAGCAAAAGTTTTGACATTGCAATTGTGTTCAAAATTACTATGCCTATTAATGATCTTATGAATCTTTTTGAACATTAGTACCACTGCTACTCTCTCTATCTATAACTCACCAACCTCCTACATTAAAATAAATTTGATACCGACAACTTGCTTACACTTCTCTTTGTAGTCTTCTAGTTTTGAAATTCAATTGAAAATCATACAAAAAAAAATCTACAACTTAGAATCATACATATCTTGATAACTTGTTACTCATTTATTAGTTTCATTTATTGTTTAGATAATGACTACCCACAATGAATCTCCTTCTAGCAAACCAAAAGTTGAACAACTAGAAGCCCATGAGGAGTCAACAAATTCAAACACCAATGTGCCAAGTCCAATAGACAAGTTGTACACGTCAATTGAAGACCACTCAAAACAAATCATTAGAAAAATCCATGATGTTGCATTGCTTGCACGTGGAATAAAACGACAAGAGATTGATGACATGGAAGACATTTCCCGCAAATTACATGCAACATGCAAGAAAGTTGCATAATTCTCCAGTTTTTTAAGAGACCTTTATTATGCTGAGAAATATGAGGAACCAAGAGTTGCAAAAAGCGCTATTGATGAATTTATTTGGTACTCGTATCGTAATTAGGGTAGGCACATGTCAAGAATCTAGAGGGTTGTTCAATGGTTGGTTCACTCTTATGAACAACATTTTGATGCAGACTTTCCTATCTATTTTGTAAAAAAATTGTTCATACGTGTTGTATGTAGGTGGCAACCATGATTCACTTAGTCTGATGAACAATATTTTCATATAGAATTTAATGTCGATTTTTGCAAAAGACTGTTCAAGTATTTTGGATGTACATGACCTGCTTGATATATAAATAGTCACATAATCACAATGATGAGTCCATTTATTCAAGGACCAATTTCCAAAACACAATAAAGCTTTCATTTTTTTTTCTTTGTGATGAAATCTCTTCATCTAAGTATGCTTTACCTATACTTCTTATATAATAGTCATGTAAATTTGTCTTCTCTTTACAACCTTGTGATTGCAATATTTTTTGATATTAAATTAAATTCATTTAAAAGAAAAGTAGATTAACCATTGAAAAACATCAATTTTACAAATCCAACTTCGATGATTTTCTAGATATGGTGTGACCGAGATTAAATTTTGAATCAAAGGAGCAAAGAAAACAATATCAAAGAGAATATAGAAAATGACGAAGAAAAAAAATGACAGATGTTGAAAGGGAAGAATAGAGAAAAAGACACAATGAAGTTGACAGAGAGAGCTATGTTACACAAAGGGCAGAAGTCATAGTACAAGATGAGTGAAATGTAGGTGTATAAGGAAACATACAAAACCCAAATGGAATGCTTCATGATTATTTAAAAAAAATTCAAGCACAATTTCAACATCAATTAGATAACTTGACAACACTAGGCATGTGTTATATCAGTCAAGAATGCTACCTAGGAATGAAAGTATTTCACACCTCTCAAGTTGTAGTTTGTAATAGATGTCGACAAGACAAAGGGAACCATAGATTTTTGGCTTCAAATAATATGGATCGTGGGCCACAACCAAAAGAGCTTGTGAAATTAACTCAAGTAGAATAAATGTTGATTGGATGTGTTAGTCCAATATTACAAGTTACCCATGCAGTCGGTGGTCAGTATAAATACATAAGACACACAATACATTTTCCACAAAATGTGGAATATGTTGCAAATGGTTTACCACATTCAATAAGAGAGTTTCCAATCATCATTGTTCGAAGAAGAGATCAACGTGGCACAAATTATAACTTCATAGTGAATAGGGATCATGTGTATAAAGCATTAAAATACAAAGTAGATCATGTGACAAGTTTTATTCAAATGTCAGAATCAATGAAAATGCTCTCAATGATCTCATAGGAAATTTTGATGAAAATATATTCAACAAATTACAAACAGTGCATATGGGATTTGATTCTGATTCAAATGAAATTGTATTTGTGAGTCCAATCATGGACATGGATCAAGGAAATATAATTGAGCACACTACATCAATGGCTTCTAGACCACCTAATGCTCAAAGAGAAATGGAATTGATTCAGGCATGGGTTAATAACCCTAAAACAAATTTAGCAACATTGATTGATTGACCACAAATAGGTTCATCTCCTATCAATGAATATGTCACTCCAGGATTACTCAATATGGCATTCCCAACATTGTTCCTTGATGGTAAATGTGATTGGTTAGAACCACGAATGAGAAGAGTGCATCTACATGAATTTGTTAAGCATTTATTGTGTTATAGGGACCATCGTTTTGGTCGACATCCAAGATTTCGATATTTTATGATGAACATGATAATGAGACACCATGCACAACATTCTTCAACTGTATTTTTCAAAATAAGCTTTCAAGACATGCCAATCACCATCAACGAGTTGTGTCAACATATGGAAAACATGCTACAATCCCATCTAGCTGACAGGTTAATGTGATTTGGAACAACATTGAGGGGTACATGGTCATATTGGACACAATGTCATGCATAATTGATTGACATGCTTCATCAACTAGGCTCTCCTACAATATTTTTCACTTTGTGTGCATCAGATCTGTATTGGCCCGATTTGCATGCAATAATGCCAGGAACATCACCAACTATGCCACGAGAGGCTCAAATATGGCGAAAACAAAATGTTATTGACTATCCTCATATAGTCACACATTACATGCATTTAAGACATTCCATCTTTAGAACAAAAATACTAGAAAAAGGAATGAAAATTCAGGATTTTTGGTCTAGATATGAGTGGCAACACAGGGGCTCACCACATGTGGATGAATCCATTTAGATACACGATGCACCAAATATGGAAAACTTGGATTGGTCAAATCAAGAGCAACAAAAAAGTGTAGAAAGATATTTCCATTCTATTGTTCAAGCATGGAATCCTAGACAAGATTGACATCAACAAAACATCCAGGCATGTTCAAAATTGAAAAACATACGCATATCATATATGTCGTAAATGATTTGTAGTTTAACACATCACTAATCAATTTATTTGTCTATATAATTGTAGGCATTCCAAAATTTTCCTCAACATCCATGTCTGAAAAATACAGGACAACTTGCAGAGATCAATGTTGACCATGACTATGAAGAGCTACTAAATTTTGTAGAGAGACACACGGTCTGTAGGGAGGGTGCATGCCTACGAAAAAAAGGAGGAATAATGGATTGTAGGTAACAATTTCCATAAGTTAAAATACTTGTATTCAAATCAACTATCATATGATTCTAAACTACGAAAATACATTATGTATTCCTATTCATAATAGGTATAAAGCTCCTTGGCCATTAAATTTGGAGGGATCCAAATTATATGAAGACACAGAAATAGGTGACAAAAAATTTGAGGCAGTGAGGAATGATGACAGAGTAAACTTACACAATCGTTACATATTGCAATTGTGGAGAACAAATATAGATTGGCAACATGTTCTTTCCAAACATGCTACAATAAAATATATTGCAAAGTATGCAACAAAAGCAGATTGAAGTTCGAAAACATACCAACAGATGTTAATGTGACTTGCAAACATGGAAAATCCATATGATTTGGCTGCAAAATCATATAGAAGACTTCTGGCTGAGATTGTCATAGAAAGAAACATTGGAGCTCAAGAGGTGTGCCACATGCTACTTGAACTTTCATTGGTAGAGAGCAGTAGGAGGTTTATCAATCTAAATGTGTCACGTCAGGTGTTCAAACCCGTAAGTGTAAATGATGAACAAAATAATGAAGAATACACAACATCTTTCATCCAAGGATATAAACTAAGGCCTTTGTCTATGGAAGGTGTTACACTAATTGATGCAACTAGATCGTGGATATACAATCCTAAAAGAAGGAGAGATAACAAATGGGAGCGAAGACAAAAGGCAACAATTGTTAGAGTACGTCCTAAGTTTTTATCCATTCCTCCACGTGAGTCAAATAAATGGATTGATTTTTGTTATTCAGAATTATTGGTGTACAAACCTTTTCGTGATGTGGATAGAGATATTGGTCATGATGATGAATCAATTAGACAAATTTGGGAGTCATTCCATTATAACCCTTGACACGTGGAATGAATAGAAATTGAACAACATGATGAAAACATCACTGATACTGAAATTGAAGACAATGATGCTCTTCAAATAAATACTATTGAGCATGGATGGGAAATACTATCTGGACTAAATCATGGTCAAAATATACAAATTTCTGAAATAAATATGTTGCGAAGGAGAGATTTTGATAGCCAAATAGATTGGTGTAATGAATATCATGGTGAAATCTATACGAATCAAGTAATGAACTTCATCGGTGACATGAGAGAACATGGATGTCTCATACATGACGAATTACCACAACCTATGGACTACACAACCCTTAGTGACAAACAAAAGAAGGCACTCAACATAATCATGACACACTACCATAATAATCAAAATGCATCGCCCTTGTTGATGATAATTCAAGGAACAACAGGGACAGGAAAGTCATATCTAATTGGTGCTATTAGTCAAGCTCTTAAAAAAATAGCATATCCCGATCCTTCTCCTCTTCTATTACTGGAACCAAGTGGAGTTGCATCATTCAACATAAGAGCATCCACCATTCATTCAAAAATTTGAATCCCAATCAAAGATTTTGTTCAATTGGAAGAAGCGAGGCTCACAAGTTTTCAAGAAGAAATAGCAAACATCAAGTACATTCTAATTGATGAAATGAGCTTCATTGGTCAAAACTTGCTACAAAACATTGATTCTCAGCTCCGACAAGCATTCCCACAAAATGCAAATCGTAACTTTGGAGGTAAATATCAATTTGATTATTCAAATTAATTATTTTATATGGTTATACAAAAAATTAATGTAAGTGATAATTATATAACTATAAAGCTCTATAGTACTCACAATAATTGTTATCAAATTTCTATCAGGCATATCTATCATTTTTGTTGGAGATTTGGGTCAGTTACCTCCTGTTAATGATAGACCACCTTATGACAGCAACACACGAGCTAAGTTGTTATGGGAAGAATTCAAAACTGTGGTTACTCTGGATAAAATATTCAGACAAGATGGACAAAACATCCATCAACAAAGATTTCATCAACTTTTGACAAATCTGAGAGATGCAAACCCCACAATAGATGATTGGAAATTGCTTATGACAAGAACCACTCATACATTAGATGCAACAACCAATCATGAGTTTGACAGTGGTGTGCATTTATTCTCCACAAATGAAAATGTTAATAACCATAACAAGAAAATGTTATACTCATTGAAACATCCTATTGCACGTAGTGTTGCAATAAAATCAGGAAGTACCAATGCACGAGAAGGATGCTCAAATGATGAGCTGGATCTAGAATTATTGATATGTAAAAATATCAGGTTTATGTTAACCTCAAATCTACTAATACAAGCATGCCTTGTCAATGGAGCTTTAGGATATATACAAAACATTGTATACAAACTTGGAACTGGTCCACCAAAACCACCAACATATGTAATGGTTGTATTTGATAGCTATTCAAGAATACCATTTGATGATCGTAACCCAAAGACAATTCCAATTACAACAATACAGAGGGGCAGGACAAGCCAAATTTCGTTAAGATTGGCTTGGGCATTGACAATTCACAAATCACAGAGTTTGACTCTATCAAAAGCTACTATTGATATAGGATCAAGACAAAGAACATGATTGAAATTTGTAGCTATATCTAGTGTAAAATGCATCGAAGGCTTAAGAATTATGTCGTCGTTCACATATGAACGTTATGAAAAAATGAAAAATGGTAGACAACTTGCCAAGAGAAAGGCTGAGGAAAAAGATTGAAAATATTAGAAGATACTTGATGTAACATGCATATTTTCTTCAATGTTAATTCCATGAGTCTCAAATTCCAAAATGTAATATATGTGTATGATATTTAGATTTCTCCTATATTCAATTCGTCTCTCATATGAAAAATTCAACAAATTATCAATGTTTCCAATTACTCTTCCATTTATTTTGCCCTGTTCGAAATCTATTGATGTAACATGCATATTTTCTTCAATGTTAATTCCATGAGTCTCAAATTCCAAAATGTAATATATGTGTATGATATTTAGTTTTCTGCTATATTCAATTCGTCTGTTATATAAAAAATAAAACAAATTATCAATGTTTCCAATTACTCTGCCATTTCTTTTGCCCTATTCAAAATTGATTGAATACGATTTTGATTTTATGATGATGATGCAAGCATGGATCCTACCTACAATCCGTATAAGCACCCAATTGTTGCAAAAAATGAACCTCATACAAGAACCATTCCTATTGCAGCACTCAATCTGTACCAGAATAGATGGTCAATAAAGGCAAGAGTCACTAGAAAGGGTCAACTTCATCATTTAACAATGCAAAAGGAGATGGCCAAGTGTTTACTTTTGACTTGGTTGATTCAGATGGTAGTGAAATAAGAGTAACATGTTTTAATGCAGTTGTAGAAAAGTTTTATGAACGCATAGAAACTGGGAAAGTGTTTCTCATCTCAAAAAGGAGACTCAAACCTGCACAAAAGAATTTCAACCAATTAAAAAATGAATGGGAAATATTCTTAGAAACAAATTCGATTGTTGAGTTGTGTTTGGAGGAGGATATAGTTGTATACCAAAACAACAATTCCATTTTACATCGATAAGAGAAATTGAGAACATGAAAAACAATTCTTTGGTTGATATCATTGGTGTTGTTCTCTCAATCGACACATGCCAAACATAATATTCAAGAAAAATGCCACACAAGTTCAAAAAAGAACTCTTCGACTGAAAGACATGTCAAGTTGTATGGTGGAATTAACAATGTGGGGTGATTTCTACAATAAGGAAGGTCAACAACTTCAAGAAATGTGCAATGCAGGAACTTCCCCCATTCTTGCTATAAAGGCTGCACGAATTAGTGATTTTGGTGGAAAATTTGTGGGAACAATTACTACAACCCAACTCCATATAAATCCATATCTTCTTGACTCACACTGATTGAGATTGTGGTTTGATACAAAAGGGAAGAATCTCCACTCTCATTCTATTACAAAGGAAATCTCATTTGCAATAGAAGAAAAAATGTTAAAAAATATCTCACAAATACATAATCACAACGTTGGCAACTCTGGTAAACCTTATTGGATAGTGATAAAAGCTACCTTATCTTTCATTAAGGTAGACAATTTTTGTTATACAACTTGCCCCTTGAAAATTGGAGATAGGCACTGCAAAAAGGTCAACACTAATGAAAATGGTCAGTGGTATTGTGGAAGATGTGATAAAACTTTCCCTGAATGTGATTATAAATATATACTTCAATGCAAAGTGGAAGACCATACTTCATTCACTTGGATTAATGCTTTTGAAGAAGTGACAGAAGAAATTATGGGTGTTACAACAAACGAATTGAACATTTTGAAGCATGAAGAACAAGATGATGTTAAGTTTGCACACATTATACAAAAGGTCCTATTCAACAGATATATATATTTAAAATTCAAGTGAAAAGAGAGACTTATAATGATGAACAGAGGATTAAATGCACAGTCATAAAAACAACAAAGTTTGATTATTCATCTGAGAGAAAAGCTTTATTAGATTCTATTGCAAAGCTATAGGTTTCATGACATTCAAATGCTTGAATGTATATAATGTTAACAATGTATTCAAACATTTGAAAAAAGAACCAGTGGATATATCTAAGTTAGTGAATGCCATTTTGACGTGATATGTTCTTTGATGTTGTCAATACTAAATCAAATGATTGATGAAAATTTTTGATTGTAAATTTATTGTTCTTTGTTAATTGTTGTTATATACAAGTTGGTATAATTTCAAATTTGAATGTGTACCCTTATATATGGGGATTGAAATAAATAATGACAAAAATAATTATGAAATCAAAGGGATTGTTTTTCAAATTCATATTCATGAAAATGTAAGCTTTTTTCCTCTAGACAAAAAGCGTCTTGATAAAGATAACTCTCAGCATGTTTTACATATATTAATAATTAATATAGGTATGTTAGTTATTTATTCAATTAAAATGATACTATTTTAATGTTTTCTTATATCATTGTTGTATTTTTTATTTTTTATTTTTTATATTTATTTTTAATTAGACTGCAGGAATCGGGTAGCACGACCCCCTATAAACTGCAGTGCGCCTAGTAAACTTTTTAACTTGATCGGTGACGCTGGTGCGACACGTCCTCCGATACCACGGGGGTGGGGGAGACTAGACCTCATGACCAACCTCCTGCAACAGGAAAGATTTAGCCAACCGAGCTAGGGCCCCAACCCCATTGTTGTATAGATCTTTATTTCTTATAATGTATCAGTTTTATTTTATCAAAAATCTTTGATTTCTAATATTTGATATATGAAGTTATGTTTTAAGTTGCTATTTATTTAATTAAAATGATATTTTTTTAATGTTTTCTTATCATCGTTGTATATATTTTTAGTTCTTGTAATGCATAGTTGAAGGGATAATAACTAGTTCTTGTTTGGTCAATATTTTTTTAATATTTTTTAAAATTATTTATGTGATAATATTTCGATAGTTTAATATGTGTATATTAAAAAAATGAAAACTATCTTTTATTTAAGTTTTTATTTGTTAGATTTTTTTTATGTTTTAATGTCAATCTTATGTGCATCAATGATCAAGAGTTTATTAGTAGTATTTATCTCCTTTTAATTTCATCAAAACTCATTTACTTCCTTTGGATGCTATATGTTCCTAATTTACTACTAGTGCATTACATATAAACTTCATTCTCTCATCTAGATCATGGCTTGTGTGATCTCATCTCCTTCATAGATAAATCTCATAGGCTCTACTAAAGTGTAGAATCATTATAGCCAAACAACTTACATATTGACACTAATACATCTTTGATATGTTAAAAAATGTTAATCGATATACCATCCTACATATTGAGGCACATCTACCATGTCACCCATAATCCTACGAAATCTCCAACACATTATCCTAACCATTACATAGCCATAATAATATCAAACTATAGTGTAGGGTTCAATACTATCACAACTCGACTCTTTTGTAAGCTTATTTATTAAATTAAAAAGTGGGTAAATTTATTAGAAATATATGTGTGTGTGTGTGTTGATTTCTTTAGAGTATTTGAAAATAAATAAAATAAAATAGAATAAAGTAGATGTCTCACCTTATGATAAAAACTATATTTAAAATATTAATTAAAATCTAAATAAAGGACTAATTTGTAGGCATCATGCAAAAGTGGAGCATTTATGGATAATTAATGGGTTTTTTGGGAATCGAAGAAGAAAAACATGCACTGGCTGTTTTCTTATAACTGACGTTAGTGGAAGAGTGTTGAGTAAATAAAAGAAAATAAACGAAAAAACTAAAATAGATAAAGAATCAAACACACACACAGATAAAACAGAGACACAAATTTAATGTGGTTCACCATCAAAATGGCTACATCCACCAAGGAAAGTAGGACAAACTATTTCATTAATCAATACGAATACACTAGTCTTCATCTACATCAAAAAATGAATTATATCAACTCTTCAAGCAAGTGAAGAGACATGGAAAAAGGAAGATGAAAGGGTAGTGAAAGTTAGGATTCATGATGATTGGGTTTCATTTCCAACAATCTCCCACTTGAAATCCAAACCTTACTGCTATCCCTGCTTTCTTTGAAACTCATGGTTACTGAAGTACAGTACCAAGTAACCAGTCCATTGCGTCAGTATCCTTAGAGAAAACCTGTGTCAAGAACTGATTCTCTCCACCATCACTAAACACTACAAATCTGCTTGTCTTGTTGCACAATACCCACAAGGTATCAAAAATATCTGGGTCATCAACACTATCCCCAATATAAATGGAAATGTGGTCCACACTATCATCATGTGCAGAGCCCAAAATATCATTAAAGATTTTCAACTTGTCCATTGGAGACTCAACATGTCTATCAATATTACCAGTAGAAACGGAATCCGCAAACACAAGCTCATTTGAATGTATATGTGCACCGTTAACACCATTTGTCAAGAAGGTAGTTCTGAGGATGTCTCCACTCCAATAAACAAAAAGTATATGCATGTCAAAATTGTAATCATCCATTTTGCTTAGTACTTGTGTGAAATAACTTGTACAACCTTCCTGAAACAGAAGTCGCTCACAAGCTTTTTTTATGTCCTCTGTATTAATGCCCTGAAGCACAGCTGACTCGACAACTTTTGAATTTGTCTCCACCTCAAACTGAGATAGCTTCTCAAGGGATCTACACAGCCCTTGAAAATCAAACTTTTTCGCTTCTTCAGATGGCAAACTCTTACTCAGGCACCCTTTAGACTCTTCTGCATATTGAATGACCCCCTCGTGAATTACTAGGGTAGCATCTACATTTTCAAATCCTTCAGGTATGCTTACTTGCCCATCTACTCCAGCTTGTAGATCATGTGCATCAGAATGCACCCGTACCAATACTTTTGCATCCTCCATATCTTGCCGTGTATCTGCATATTTGTGCCTCTTTGCCTCTGCAATCTCTTGTTCTTCTCTAAATTGATCAGATAAGGCTTCCTCTTTATCTCTCTTTACCTTCTATTCCTTTTTTCTTCATAAATGCTACGTCTATGACGCCTTTTTCTCCAATCATCATCATCATTGGCATCCTCCTGGTCTTTGATCTCCCTCCGCCGCTCTCTCTCTGTGTCATTTTTGCTCTTAGAAGATAACATTGCTGGGCACTGGATGACTGTTTAATCCATGATATTTGTCATCGCATACTCCAACATAATTCTCGGAATCAAACATAGCTTGCATGATCCCCCGAAACCGAATGAGAGAATTAGGTGGAATAGAATCTAAATCGTATTACAGATACTCTGCGGTTTTGCTCAGGTCCAGGGGATCAAACCCGTAATCGCCCACCAGAGATCCGTCCAGCCGTTCGGGGGCCTTGGCGCCCGGAAACCACAGAGGCCTGTCGGAAAATGACCCTCCTTTGGGCTTTGGTGGCGCAGATTTTTTGGTCTTTGCCTTGCTGCCCCCAAATCTGAAGTACACATATTCTTTGAAGTTTTTGCTTCCATGGTCGCTGCCTACAGAGTGTAAGGAATTTAGTTTTTGGCCACACAACCAGTCTGACTGTAAGCAGCTTGGACCCAGAGGCAACCGTTCGCCTCCAAGACTCTTCAGCTTCTTGCACTGATGATGTTGCCCTCTGGAATAAAAATCCCTCAGTCTCTTGTGCTTGCGGTTCATCTTGTTGTTGTTGTTACAAAGCGTCTTGGGACCCGACAGACCGTTTCTCCAGTTGGTGCATATTTTTACCACAGTTAGGGCATCTTGGTCGTTACTGTTGCCATTTCCATACACAACATTTAACGACTGAGCTTCCTCTTCAGCCACTGAAGCAAATTTGTCAATTTTTCCTTCTCTGCTGGAAAACATGGGGCTTGACTGTCCTCTGGTCGCACTATTACTTGCTTGCTCGCGTCCCCGTTCCGTCGAGGGCTCAGAATCCTCTTGTAGATGAGGGACCAAAGCTTGTCTATGTTGACGATGGGGAAAAAGTAGTGGTTCTTAAGCTTGTGGAAGTGGAACATACCAACCTTACCGAAATAACGAACCTTGCCAAGCTTCCTGTGCTTGCCAATACGCTCGTCCCTTGCACTCGAATATCCACTCTTCGTTCCTATGCTTCTTCAATCGAGTTGTCATTGTGGCTCCTCCTCGTCTTCTGATTGAACTACCATTTTCTTCCCTAACATGAGACTACGAAACAAGAAGCGTGTTGGTGACATAAATGCCTGGCTTGTAGGCATTAGAGTGGGTCATGGGTGTGGCCTCATGGACGACCTCTGCAGTAGAGGGAGGACTAACAACATCCTCAAAATGATCATCCCATACCACTTTCTTTTTAATTTTTGTATTTTCTGCAGAGTCAGTTACAAATTCTTGCACAAATATTTGATCAAATTCTAATAGGTTAAGAAATTCATCAATGATTGAATCAACATCATCTAATCTATTCATCTCACATGAAGCAAGACTCTCTACTACATAACATTTACCAAGGCCTCTTTTGTGACTTTCTATCTATTCAAATCAAAATCGACTTTACATCCTTGTGAAAACAATTGTTCAATTGAAATCAAATTTTGTTTGAGTTGAGGGACATATCTAACATCTTGCAATAACAGATTATTTCCATTTTTTAAATTTTAACAAAACATCCCCTTTCCCAATATCATCACAAGATTCATCATTTCCAAGAAGAACCTTACCCAAGTCAACACTTTGTAGATTTGTGAAGTACTCATTGCACGGAGTGGCATGAAATGATGTTCCTGAATCGAGCACCCGAACATTTGGTGTTGATTTAAATAGCAGCAGATAAATGAAAAAAAGATTGTAGAATTAAAATAAACGAAACACGAACGTACACACAAACAAGACACAAAAATTTATAATGGTTCGTTTTATAGACTACATCCACTCTCAACAGGAAAATATATATTTTATTAGTTATTTCTCATACAACAACATTCAACATTGAAGCTAATATATATCACACTATATGATACAACAATGAATATATGCCTAAAAGAGGGAGAAACGGTTTGCCAAGAATAGGGAGCATAACGGTGTGGCAAAGCAATGAATGGAGGTTGGCAGAATAATAAATAGGATGGCTGTAATGGTTGGGCTGCACCACCCAACAAAGAGCAACAATGATTTCATTTCTCTTGAAGGGGGAAATTCATTCATTCTTCTTGATACCACAACACAATGCATGTCTGGGAGGGTGATGTTTCATCTATGGGAGGTAGACAATGCAGATATGGCGTAGGGCTTTGGAGTGAGATTTGGGTGATGGATATCCCTCATGATGCAAGACTTGTGGTGCTGGGAATCCAAAGGGAACCCCTCACATTCGTTGATTTCAGGTATTTTACTCATTGTATAAATGAATACACAATGGATCGAATGTAGTAAAAATATTCATCTTGATTGATAGTTTAGTCCCTGTTTTTTATTAAGGGTCTTATAATGTATCATTCCCTTATTCCAAATCGATGAGTGTCTCATCATGTTTCTTTTTTTTATCCTCCCACAATGTGAATCATTTGATTCCTTTTGAGATGTCATCCTGCTTAGCATAATCTCTATTTAGTCGCTGAAACCTGCCTTTGTAGATATTGTTTCTCACCTAGTAGACAACAAGATTTAGGGAAGTCATGAATCTGACCTCTGTCATGAATCCCAACTAATCATCAACATCGTATGCCTCCACTTGGGTCAAAGGTTGAATGGTTGAGCTCGTCCTCCTCCAAATGAAATGGAATCACAAAAAGACAGTTCTTGGGCCTTGTCTATACCTTCCTCTTTCTACATGCAAGATTACGTATCCTGAAGGATGTAAATACTCTATTCAAAGCTCTCACTTGGGCTGCGGTAGAGATAGATTTTGGAATTATGGTTTATCATTGCTAAATGCTTTTACCTTTAAGTTCTTAAGACTCAAACAAGCCAATTTGAGCACAACCTGCAAATTGTGGAATATCATGATATTGTTGATAGAATTTTCACAAAATAAATGAAAAGAAAAGATTGCAGAAAATAAAAACAATTGAATGACCAAAAAACAACAGACAAAACATAGAATTTTTATAGTGGTTCACCAACTGGTTGCATCCACTTTGAATAGGAGAAATCTATTATTAAATTCTATTTTTAGTACATCATATGCTACAACATAAACCTTTAACGGAGAGTTTTTACATTTTACAAGTTTTAAAAAAAGCATGCCTTCAAGAAAAGGAAGGCCAAGAGACACCATATGAAACGGCCAAGAAGACCGTTGGGATTCACCAACCCAAAAAATTCCTACTTGAATCCCAACAAGTGTTGCAACATACCGGAAATTCCCTTGCTAGGTTCTTTATTATCACTTTTTGAGAATGTCGAGAGAAGTTTTACAAAATTTGAACTTCTCCCTTGCTACTACCTTCATCAAATCATCCATCGGATTCACTTTAGTATCAATTTTCTCCAACTACAACTTACCCTCATCAAGAACATGGCGAATAAAATGATGAACCTTAATTCTATATGCTTTGTTCTATTATGAAAAGCTGAGTTTTTTGCCAAGTGATGAGCATTGTTGCTATCACAAAATAAAGAGAAAACAGATTGCTTACACCACAATTCACCCAGAAACTGTTGTAACCATATCATCTCCTTTGCTCCTTTAATGAGAGCAATGTATTCAGCCTCAGTAGATGAGAGTGCAACCACCTATTGCAACCGTGAAACCCAGCTAATTGTAGCCCCAACAAAAGTAAACACATAGCTTGTAGTAGACCTCTGTTTGTCCAAATCTTCAACCATATCTGAATCAACATAACCTCAAAGCTGAATGTCGATACCTTCAAAACATAAAACATAATCTGAGGCACCTTTCAAGTACCACAAAATCCATTAAACTACCTGCTAATGAGTTTTACTTAGATTACTCATAAATCTTCTCACAACTCCCACTGCATGAGCAATATCCGGATGAGTACAAACCATGGCATACATGAGACTCCCAACTACTGATGAATATAAAACACCCTTCATTTGTTCTTCATCTTCTTGAGGTTTTCAACACATAGCTGAAAATGAGTGAAAATGATCAGCCAATGGAGTACTAATAGGTTTGGCATTCTTCATATTGAACCTATATCCAATACTTTGGAAATATTTTTTTTGAGATAGTCTAATTTCTCTCTTTTGTCTATCCCTGATTATTTGCATCCCAAGAATCCTCTTCATTTCCTCTAAATATTTCATGGAAAAACATTGAGCCAAATGTTGCTTCAATTCACGAACTATCCTCATACTAGTGCCAACAACCAACATATCATCAACATAAAGCAAAAGAATAACAAACTCACCATTAGCAAGCTTCTTATAATAAACATAGGGGTTTGATTCACAACAAATAAAATATTGTTGAGGACCATGAAACTATCAAATTTAAGATACCACTGCCTCGGGGCTTGCTTGAGCCCATACAAACTTTGCTTTAATATGAAATATAGATGTTCTTGACCCTATTTAGCAAAACCTCCAGGCTGCTCCATATATAACTCTTCCTCAATATCTCCATGAAGAAACACAATTTTGACATCAAGTTGCTCAAGCTTAAGCTCCCAAACAATTATCATGCCCAACACAACACAAATTTTTGTCATTTTAACAACTAGTGAGAAAATTTCACAAAATTAATCCCCTTTTTCTGATCAAATCCTTTCACAACCAATCTAGCCCTGTAGCATTTTCTACCTCAAACTTCTTCTTTCAGTCGATACACCCATTTATTCTTGAGTGGTTTTTTATTTGGTAGAAGGGTAACCAAATCCCATGTATCATTCACTCTCAAAGACTCCATTTCATCTTGTATAGCCTCCATCCATTTCACCGAGTTTTCATCTTTACTAGCTTGTTTAAAAGTTGTAGGCTCAGACCAATCGAAGAGCAGTAGCTCATAATCATCATATTTTTTTGGACGCCTTTTCTCTCGGGTAGACCTCCTTAATTGGGGAGCTCGTTCTTGCAAATTTGTGTCTTCCAAATTCATTCTTTGTAATTGATGTTGAATATTTTCTATGTCAGATTGCAAATTACCCTATTGCACACTCCCCTATTCTTGTACATATCCTCCAACGCTCTGCCTTTGCCAAATAGACTGAGAGAACGAATTGAAACTACTCCCAACAACATGTAAATTTCTGTCATTTAAATTGCTTCTATCCTCCATAAATTGTTGGAGAGAATCATTATATATCGACAAATTAATCCCTCCTTTTTGCTCTGAGAATTCAAAAAACTACATTTAGTTATTAATGCCTTGCATAAACTGCATGGGGTCTTCCAAAAGGGAGTGCGAGGGAGTATTTAAAGGTTGTTTATAATCCAATGGATGTTGCACCCAATCTTTTTATGGTTGTTTGTGATCCTTAGAAGGATACATAGAACTTTGGGCAGGCACATTAACATTTGATGGTGGCATAATGATACTAGAAGGTTGTGTAATACCATAAGAAGATTGTGCAGTACATAAAGGTGGCACATCAAAAAATAAAGGTATTTTTTGAATTATGGAAGGTTATGTTGAACATCCTCCTCCAACTTCACCCTTGGTTCTGCCTTGTTCCATTTCAAAAAATTGGGAATTCAAAATGGGCATTGGACCTTGTATTTAAGAGGTTGCACATTTACAAAGGAGGCAGAGGCAGGAACTTGTGAGGGCTATGTAGGAAATTCTCTACCAACGTTACTTATTGTTGTAGATTGCATTGATTGACTCAGGCGAAAAAGATAATGTCATAGCCTATGTTGAACAAGGAGGCTGCAAATTAACATGTGATGCAGTACTCATAGGTAGTGTTAAGGAGTGTAAAGACTACAAAAGAACTGTTGGAATAATTCCCAATGGCTTTTCAATAGTAGTGTCATTATCAAAAATACCAAACTTGATAAATTGATTTGATGACTTGGCCTCTATTCTTGTAGAGCAGGGGAAACTTCATTAAAGACAACATCCCAACTATAGGATTTTTTTTGTAGTGAGATCCCAAAGATGAAATCCAAACTGTTCCTCACCATATCCAAGAAATATAGATCTCTTTTATTTGGGATTGAGTTTTGATCGCTCCTCCTTAGGAATGTGCATAAAGGCTTCACAGCCAAAAAAGTGAATATGATTATAAGAAATTCTTTTCTTGAGCTATCTCTCCTCTGAGATATCGAAATCCAATCGAGATGAAGGAGCTTGATTGATCAAATATACTATTGTATTACAAGCCTCTACACATAATTCTTTCCCCAATCCGACATTAGAGAGCATACACCAAGCTCTCTCAAGAATCGTTCGATTGAACCTCTCAACTATACCATTTTCTTGAGGGGTGAATAAAACTATCTTAATCCTTCAAATACCATTATCTACACAAAAATGTCAAACACTGAAGAGAAAAACTCTCCACCATTAGTCGTTAAGAGGTATTTAATTTTGTGTCCAATCTGATTTTCAACAAGAGCCTTAAAAGTTTTAGCTTTGGAAAACACCTATAATTTTCTATTCATCATATAAATCCATACTTTACGAGTGAAATAATCAAGAAAAGTAACAAAATAATTAGCACTTCTAAAGGAGGTTACCTCAGTTGGACAAAAAACATCTAAGTGCACGAGCTCCAAATGTGTAGACTTCCTCTCATGACCAATCTTCACAAAGCTTGTCTGACTCTATTTACCATAAAGACAATGCTCATATAACTCCAAATCAACTGATTTTAGGTCAGGAAGTTAATCCCTTTGAAGCATGAATTCAAGTCCTCTTTTGCTCATATTTTCAAGCCTCCTATGTCAAAGCTCTAAACCGCTGTCCACAACTGTCATTACAACTCCCACTTCACCATGACACTTTAAAACGTAAAGATTACCTAATTTTTTCCCCTTTGCAATCACCAAGACACCTTTGGTTACTTTCCAAGTATCTAAAGAAAATTTCACATTGCACCCTTGAGCAATTAGTTGACTCTTTGATATTAAATTACATTTCAACATAGGAACATGTCTCACATCTTTCAAGATCCATTTATTTACATTTTTCAAAAACAATATCACATCACATTTTCCTATGATTTCACATTCTTTATTATCTGTATAGTCATAAAATTGCACCCCTCGCAATTTCACATACATTATTGTATCTTCTTTGGTTTCCACTACCTTAGCATCTTGTGTAGGCTCATTTTAGCCCTTGCATCAGCCTTTTTCCCTTCTCAGGATGCTCAACACCCCTTTTCAATAGCTACCCTCGCATTTTAGATTTGCATCGAACCTTGTGATTTTCCCGTTTGTGTCATTTTGTAGTGTGATGTGTCCGAACACTAGCATGCCACGTAGACGTCTGCGCATCATGCTAGCGTCCTATGATGTTTCAACATTCAAATGACCATTTTCGAGCATGTTATCCACTTTTCAACTAATTTTTTCGGTTGTAACGGCTGGGGTCGCCTTGTAACCACCCAAGAAGCTTCTTTTTTCCTCTCTTCTCCCTTTAAAAGTGATCTTTTCAATTCCATTGCTTTCTTTAAATTCTTCTGGTTGTTCTAGCTCTAGCTTCCTTCTAGCCTTGGCTTTTGCATTCCTCTCTTACAATCTTGTTTGCACAGCTCCATATAGCTTGCTACAACAGAAACTTTAGGTTCTCTTGGCAACACTCTTTGTAGCCCTTGGCTCTTGCATGTGATACCTCCCTTGCCTTGTGCCTATGAGCATCTTGGGATTTCACATATCCCCTATTGATTGCATCTACATATTGTGATATGGGTTCTCCTCCTCAAGCAAGGATTGCTTTAATCACCTCTTTTGTGATACTGGTTCTCCTCCTCAAGCGGGGTTTTCTTTTCACTCATATTTGGTGGTGCGGGTTCTACTCTTGAAGTGGGTTTTGCTTTCACCACATGCTTTTTCCATTTTCAGTTACACTCCCTCTTTCTACCTGGTTGTTTGTGGAGGTGGGTACACCAAAATGGGGGTTTGACTGAGGCAAACCCCTATACATCCCCGATAATTTATCCTGATATTACGCATGCAGGTATTGAATAAATTCACATGTTGGAGGCTTGATAACTTTTGTGGTTGTAAGCATTTCCTTTCTTTCCCTTATTCTCTTCATCTTTTCTATTTCACTTTATTTCAGTTATATTACATTATGTTACTTTAATCACATTTTGTAAGTTCTTAAAAATCGGATTAATTTCAGTCATTTACCTATTTTATGTGATAAACTTGCTTTTTGGTCTATACGAGACACCAGCACACCTCAGGGATGCCAGTGCACTACGTTTTTGTTCGTATTCCATGTTGTCATCCTTTGTTTGAGAGCTTGTCAGTTTGTCTAGAGAATCTTCATGACCTACTCTTTCTGATTCTAGAACACTCGGTTGTTCCTTTAGGTAGTCTAGGGAAGTTCACCTTGTGAGGCTCTTTGAATGAAGAGAACTTGTGAGTAGTGGATCCCCCTTCTCTACATTATCTCCAAGAAAAAGTCTACTAAACTTACCTTCTTGGTAGTTTGTGAAAGCAACCCAACATGGAGTAGCATGGAAGGAGGCACCAAAATCAAGTACCCACAAATCTGTAGTCGTGTCACTTGCTGATAGAACCAAAACACCATCATCTTTCTCGTATGTAGTGTTGACTTCATTATTTCTCACTTTGTCTTGTGCTTTTTTATAATTTCAACAATTCTTTTTTTTGTGACCCAGTTTGCCACAAACCAACAAGCACAATTTCTACCCTTGGACTTCGATCTTGGAGTAGATTTGGACCTCCCTTTTTTATTATTTCAGCCTCTATCTTGACTCCTTCCTCTATTTCCAGTGCTAACAATAGTTAAAGCATCACTAGATGAGGCTTCTTGATTCTTCCTCCTCATGTCTTTACTGAGAAGTGTGGCAACAACATCATCAAATTTTAATTTACTTTTGGCAACCACCAAAGTGCTAACTTCCATCACAACCCATTCCCAGTTGTTTGGTAAAGAACATAATAACAAAATTTCCTTAATTTTATCATCTAAATTGATACCCAATGAAATCAATTTGGTGACCAAGGTATTGAATTCATTGAGGTGATTCGACACAATCCCACCTTCTCTCTTTTTCAAATTATATAACTTTTTCATGATGAATGTACCTTGTTTGATTCCGATGCTATCTCATATATGTTGGAGAGTTTATCCCAAATATTTTTCGTTGTCTTCTCAGCTGAAACATTGAATAGCACGTTGTTGGACAATGAAAGAAAAATATTTTCCCTTGCTTTCATATCCATTTTCTCCCACTCTTCGTCTGACATCAAACCTTTTCCCTTGATTTTCCAATCAATGCAAGTGAGAGATCCTGCTTAATCAACAACGATTCCATCTGTACCTTCTACAATCTTAAGTTTTGCCCCACAAACTTCTCAATCTTCCATTTTTCTGTGTTGTTCATGCTTCTAGAAATTCTTCACTGATTCTCAATGAATTACTTCAGCACCGAGCTTCTTCATTAGGGTCTAATACCAATTGTTGATGGAATTTTTCGTAGAATATATAGAAAGAAAATATTGCAAAAAATAAATACAATCCAAAAAACAACAGACAAAAACACATAATTTTTATAGTGGTTCACCAATTGGCTACATCCACTTTCAGTAGGGAAAATCTATTAGTAAATTTTGTTTTTAGTACATCATATGCTATAGCATAAACCTTCAATAGAGATTTTTTACATTTTATAAGTTTTAATAAAAGCATGCCTTCAAAAAAAAGAAGGCTAAGAGACACCATATGAAATGCTAAGAAGACCATTGGGATTCACCAATCCAACAAATATCTCATTTCTTTGAGGGCCCTTTTTGAATCAGTTGCTTGTAGTATCCATGCACCCACGATTTCATATATGAATGATTGGGCCCTTGCAATTTGTAACATTTTAGAAGATAGTGGTGATGTGTTATGAAGGATGTCCCTTTCATGATTTTGGAAAACTTGAAATGGGCTCATTGCTATCGCGAAAGCCTTCTTCTCAGATTGTATCTTTTATTCCACCATTCTCCATCTCGGCCCAAGTACCATGAATTTACATGTATAGAATAGTCTATTGTTCATTTATTTTTTGTCTCACCCACTTTATGTTCACCTCTCATAATGTTGATCTTATTGGTCATTGCATCTATTTTAAGTTTTATATTGATGGTGCAAGTACACATATCTATGTAAGTATGATATGATAGTATGAACTCTATAAGGCCTTGGAGTACGATGTGCTAGAAATAAATTTAGAGTATAGCTTAAAAGAAATGCTTCCTATGATGGTTTAAGTAAGTACACATATGTGTACATGCAATGTATAATTATTCAACAATTATCTTGTATAGAAAAGATTGACGTTAACTTATCCTAGTTGAAAATGTATTAATAGTAATCAAGAGATAGGTTTATTTGACCATTTGATGAAGGGATAATAGAAGTTTTTGTTGTTGAAAGTATAAGTTGATAGAAATGATGTATTATTTTACATTAGATATAACATTGATGAAGTTGGAGGTCATAGATAGACATGTATGGCTTGATGAGAATTGATTGAATGCTTAAGTGTGAACCTACCCTTTTTGTTTTGTGTATGTGGCAAATGGTTATATATGCACGATTGCATTCTTGAATCCAAAATACCATAAGGAATCATATGAGTTCTTGATCTTATAAGAATGTGTACTCATATTTGCATAAATATATGTATATGTATCTTTAGCTACATATAGCTATTACACCTTAATTTAATATTGCATTTTAATTACTTCCATGCTATTACTTGCACTGGATCCACTTCATTTGTTTGCATGCTCTTATGAAGGGATTAATGAAAGGTTTGCATACATTTAGACATGTTATCATGCTAGTGTCCTTGTACTTGCATGGATTTACCTTATTTCTTTTAGGAAATGATCGACCAAACACAATATATATATGAATTCAATTGTTACCTACATGACTAACTATGTATGTACATGAGTGTCAAGTATGATGACATTTTTTATGTAATTTTTGGTGATGATCCTGATGTGATTAGATATTGATTTGTTACACACATATTCCATTACTCCTGTTAACTACTGAAACTGCACCATGTTGAACTTAATGTTCAACACCTCAGTGTAACATGGGAAGACCTCTAAAGTTGTGGGTTACTTGTAGGCAGAGGTCAACCTCCGGAGAAGGTCGGCTTCCTACGGTGCTGTCTGAACTACTGATTGATAAGGAAAAGGAAGAAATACATTCATAAAAAATGAAGATAATTTATTTCTATGGTGATGCACCTAATTGAAGTCAGGACTACGGAATTCATAAATTTAACACTCTGATTATAATGATTGAAAAATTAAAAAAGGTTTGCACAACTTATTCTTGTATGTCACTGCATAAGTATTTCATAACAAGGTCTTAATGCTCGGAATTTTAGAAGGAAAATGAATTCACAGCTACAAGCCATTTACAAAAAATTAGACACAAACTATGACCTGCAATAACAATATCTTGCATAAAGGTGCTGAATGAGATGAAGCTATAAGGGAACGATAATACCTCACAAATAACTTCGATGAAATCTCTGTGATGCACATAATGAAGCAAATTAAAAGAAGGCAAAAAATTCCTAAGAAATCATTAGTGCTCAAAGGTCTCTACTGTATTCCATATCCAAGATTGAGTTACAAAATATGTTGAAGTCTGATAAAGGACCGTAGAATCACTATCTTCAGAAATTTTCCCATTTAGAACTAACTGTCAAATGAGTTACAAAAGTGGCTAAGCAGCCAACCTCCAAATAGTTCCACCAAAAAAGGAACTAGAAGCATCTTGGTTCGGATGCAATAATAAACCCACAAATTTAGCCCCTAGATTATCTCCAAAAATGCTTCAAATGGTTGAAAAAGTCATACAAGACTTAATCAAAACATAAACACTTCTCAAAAAGTGTCTCAAACTGAGTCAAAAGGCCTAAATTCACTCTTACAAAGATGAACCACTCCCTAGATACCTTCCTAGTGTTTGCAAACAACCTAGCAATAACCTTAACCAACTCATTCGACCTCTCATCCAATCGACCAAGTCATAAATCAAACATGTCTTCCTCTTTTTTACATCATGTAATGAATGCAAAGGAAAGACAAAACCCTAATGCATCGACCAAGCTAAAACCTTAGGCAATAGGGTTTACAAAGTCAAGGAATGACTCGATCATGCCAAATTCATAAAGGCATTCATGAATACCAAGATTACAAGGCCAAAAGCAAAGTAATTTACAAAACTTAAAGTTTTGTCCACTGGAATTAATTGATAAGGTATATTTAAAATGAAAAGGAAAAAATGCCTATCTTTCAATCGGCTATGACTTAGGGTTTAGAAACCCTAAAAAACAAAGAAAATAAAATATTTTCCATCTCATTTTGCATCGAGCCCTTGAAAGAACTTATGTGCCGCCATCCCTAGGGTTTCTGGAGTTGAAACAAGGTGAAAACCATGGTCTCCAAAGGCATTGTTCATGTTTCTCTTGCATTCTCCAGCAGAGTTTGACCTTCAGAACGTATGGTAAGCATTTGTTGGAATGACTCCGTATTTTTCCTCTCAAAAAATGAATAAAAATTGCTCATTTCGAGCCTATTTGACAAATTTATGGCTTCTCTTACATTTTTCCATGCAAAACCTAAAGGTTACTTGCATTTATGTATATGAATGGTGGCCTTTGGGCCGCAACATAGGGTTTAGCTCTGCATCCTCCTTAATGAAACTTCTCCATTCAAGCTCAACCATACCACTATAATTTGTATTTTTTCCCTTTGTAGGAAAAGAAAACCCACTTCATAGTCAAGGATTTGAGACCTCCACTCTGGGTTTACAATTTTTGGAGACAAGAGTTTCACTTCTTCTCTCGCGGGCTTCCACCTTTGTGACAGTAAACCCCATACATATTTCTTGAGCTCAGCACCTACGAAAACATCTCTTTGCCTTTTGCACTGGCCATGTGCTCATTCTGGAAACTCTCCATTTTAAAGGCCGCAACCATGTGTTATTTTTCCCCACTCATTTTTTATGCTTTCTTATTCTCTGTGATTACATGCGCCTTTCGTGTAGCAGTCATTTGTGTATTTCATGGAACATTTCACTTTTGTATTTGGGAGATAGCTTACTTTTTCCTTCATGCACCATTGTAGATTTGGGTTTTCCTATACTCATTTTGGAAACTCTGTATTTTAATGGCTGCGGCTATGTACTTCCTGTAGATTTTATTAATATCAACTGGTGTAAAACAAAGGTAACTGTGTTTTAATGGTTGTCACAAGACAGTGTTCATTGAACTATCACACTTATATTCATACATTGAAACTATCCATTCATTCATGACTGTTAAGGCTACAAGAAGACTGTCATCCCATCTCCATATGTCTTACTTGCAGCCCCGATCCTGTATCATTCCTCCTTGATAGTGATTGCTCACTTTGTTGCATTCTTAGATCAATATTGTTATTGTCATCTTTATTGCCTTATCACTATGCACTTAAGGAGAGCTTTCCTCTTGACTATATTATTGTCTAGAGCTTTTCATGATGATTGTGACCGTCCCTTCAACCGATGATGAACTGTAGCTTTAAACATTTCAAGGCTACTGGCACCTCCTCCAACTTTGGCACACCTAAACACTGTGTTGCTACAGTTTACATTGGTTACCTTAAAGTAATACAACCACAGTGACTGAGGTCTTCCCATGCTGGAACAAACAAGACTATCACTGCCACATACCTGCCAGTGAATGTTGTTATCAGGAATGGAACCAGTCTGCCTGTCCATTAAGACCATCACTGTCCCTAGGTATGATGCTTTCATAACAGTGAAACCTTATTACCTTGTCATGCATTGAAGATTGTCCCTATATACCTTAAGAGGTTGATCCATGAAAACATCCTTACATTCAGAAGTTGGCTTTATTTGAATATGCATTTAAGATATCAAACTGCATTGTAATGGATCTATCATATATATTATATCATGATAACCCTCCTATTGGTGAATGACATAATATCTATTGCTTTTGCATCTCTGTTTATGTCAGCATAGTACTGTTAATGTAAAAATTGCAAATGATGGCTCTCTATTGCATATGATTCTTCATGCAATCTTTTGTAGCACTACGAGCTTGTAACAATTATACTCATAACTTGAAGCAATTTACTCATGATATTCCTGTATGCACATTTTATTATGAGCTGGGCTCAACCCTTGTGGGAGCCTCATTCCACCCCACTCATTTTGATTTTAAGTCATATATGTACCTGTAGCTGCACATGAAACAAACAGATTAGAAATAAAATATTTTCCAGATGTATGATCATTTCTTTCCCTCTCTTCATTTTGATAGGAGTGACTTATAGCTTATCTGATGCATGCAGAAGATAGTCTATACATTAGTGGGTGGATATGTATGTAGGATCAGAGACTGTTTATTGTTTAGAGCTTTGCTCTAACCATCGCAATTCTTTCAGGTGCAGGATATGAAGACTGAGAACTGTAGAGGACACAAAACAAGCAACCTGGAGCTGAGGATCACTCAAGACGGGAGATCCAAACCAGTCACTAGGCAATAACCGACATCCCTCCCTATATATGCATCTTTATTTCCTTTCAATCCATTCTTGTATATATTTCATTTTATGCACATGAGACAAGCTATATCTCACGGCTTGTGTGATATAGATTTTAACTTTGAATCAATAAAGACTTCCTTTCAACAATTTTGTGTAAATATTTTCAATATTGTATACATTTGTATAAATGCAATAATCCATTACTGAAAATAAAAGCTTCTTGATTCTTATGTTTATACTCCTAAATGCAATATAGGGAAGACTAAAGTCTAAAAATGAAATGCACCTCACTTTGTTTTTTTGTTGTTAAAACTTAACCAATAAGCTCGACTTGATTTGAGCTGTAAGTGAAAAATGGGTAACAACTCCTATTCAGTATTGCATTGCTATCTTTCTTCATGTTGGGTCGGGTATTCTTCTATGGACTGAAGAATTCTGAGGAAGTGATTCATTTTGCGATAGGGTGGAAATGCACTCTAACAATGTTCTTTCCCTTGAAGTGGTCGAAGGAGTTTCAAGGTTGAAAGGATCCTATTATGAAGGCTCAAGTTTTTAGTATGATGTATAGTCTTGCTAATGACCAAGAGGTCTATTGTAAGGGAGATGTTCCCATATGTGTTGCCTTGTAATCGATACTTGTACTCCAACTTTATTTATTCAATATTTTTTTTTTTTTCTAATCTTATATGTTGAGCACGTGTCATCTTTATATACGTGATGATGTGTAATTTGTGATTTAAATTGTGTTTAATCTATGGAGGTCCTTACATTTGGTATCATAGCCTATGGTTTAGTACTAGGGCCTTGAGGTCACCTTGCTTAGTTGTGACACTTGATCGCACGAATGACCTGAAAGTGCTTAGTGCATGATGCATAAGCAAGTTGGTAGGTGTATTCGTGTAAAGAGATTCTTTTAGACTTTTTCCACCTAATAGGAAAGGGACAATGTCCCTTTTCTTAGAGTTGTTAGAAGTGAAATCAGTTGTTCTCAGGGTAGTGCCCTTGGCACATAAGCATGTCATTAGAAAAATCAATTTTGACCAATGTTTAAGTCGGTGACACCCTAAAACTTTTGTGTGCATGGCCTAAGTCCTTGCATATCATAGAAGGCATTGTTTTGTAAATTCTAATAAACAATTGCATACCTTATCCATACGTTGGATCTGCATATTTGATGATTGTTCTTTACATGATTTTTTGATAGTTGTTGCCTTGTATTTGTTGAGCTCTCTGGATAAGCTTTGTTAACTACAAGTTTTGGTACTTTCTAGATGCTAGGACCCCCTAACCATATTATTTGTATTCTCATAAAGACCTTAAAAGAGGAGGTATCATGAATGATGTCTAAAAATATTTTAAGATGTTCTTTAATACATAATTTGAACACATTGTAAGAGGTGTTAATAGATTCTTACATTGTGGAATTTTCCTTTAAGAAGAAGGTATAATGAAACCACATGCAATTTATATGATTATTAAAGCCAAAATTTTGGTCTTCAAGGCTATGTTAAGTAGAACTATTGCATGAAAGAAAAACTTATGTTGTACATTAAAAAAAACTTGCATAATGTCTTGTTTTAAAAATTCATTTCTTTGAAACAAGGAATGAGTATATGTATACATGATAACTTAAGAAGGAATAGAATGCATATAGGCATCCTAAGGTTATCCATTGCATGAAAATAAAATAGTCAGATAGAAGAGCATATGCATGTCATATTGAGTATGCATTGAAAACTCTATGAGTTGTTCCAACGTATGCATGGTGCATCTTGATACATCAGAGCCCTGTACTACATGATGAAAGGAATGCATGAGATGGTTAGAATAATATCATTGCTAAAAAAATTGATGACCATGTTACCTTGCTCTTGCAAGAATGCATGATTACATCTATGAGTGAAGCATTAAACTTGTGAGAAAGGTTTACCTAGTGGATCATTGGGAACAAATACCTATGACTCTAGAATGCATTATCCATAGTAATTATGTAAAACCTAAATGGTTAGTATCTTGTAGAATCTTGAGGAAGTTACATGGGTCCAATGAGTTATTTTACGCATATGGCTATAGTTGGTTAGCCTATCTTCCTTAATGAGATATAGAATGGTAGAAAGGATCCTACCTCACATGCAATCTTCTAATGTGGATTGTGATGATTAAATGGCCCTACCTTGCAAAGCAAAAGAAACTAAGTTATAATGTAAACTGAAGATCATTGAGTCTAAGGAATTTGATATGTTAACCTACATAAGCATCTAGATGTCATGATATCAGGATTGTGATAGTGACTTGAGAGGTAGATTGTGCAGACCCTTAAGTGGGTAGCTCTTGCATGACTAAATGAAATATCATATCTTGCATAAGATAATGTGTTATTGTTTGAAAATATTAGTACCATTGCATGTCTTATCTTTAGAACATGTAATCAAATTATCATATGCTATAAGTCTTGGAATTCCATCTTTGATTATTTTGCTTTGTATTATTGATGTAAAATTGAATTGACTAAGTGGCAATTGAATTTTAAGTCAAACTATGACATTTGGGAATGAAAAGACATGTGATGCTATGATGGAAAAATAGCTGTGTAGAATTTGTCTTTTATTTATATTCATAATGTCAAATAGATGGGAATATTACATTTCAAATTCCTAATGTTATGATTGATTTACTAGAGTGAATCTAACTCTTAAATAGAATGTGTAATTACTCTTTCATAAGTCTTCTTAAATTACATTGAAAGGAAATATTTGAGTATGGAAAATGAATGGAAGCGTGTATTGATATATAAAATCATTGCATGAACGTGCAACTAGGAATGACTTGATTTGTGAATATGATTGAGTTTATTCTCTAGCGCACCTAGGACGAAAGGTGTTGTGTAGCCATATACACCCTTTGTGTGATACTATGGACACACAGTTATGTGAAGTATTTTGAATAGATGATTTATTTGATTTCATTGATGAAAATGTTTCTTGTGTTTTAAGCACCAACCCTTGTACTTAGTTTATATTATAATTGGATTAGTCATCAATTCCTTGATGGTCAACTTCATGACCCTTGGTTGTATTAATTGATTAATTGTTGGTATTATCGAAACTTCCTGACTTAGAGTTGAATTTGGTAATTCTCCTCTTCTGAGTCTATTTGTCAAATCTTTTGATGATTATGCCAAATGATTGATATTTTTGGTCTTATATTATGTTAAGTACTATAACCTATCGAGTTCACCATGAACAATGATAAAATGTCAAGGGAGTAAATTGCGGAAAATATAATGAACTTGAATCTGTATCATGGTTGAATTTTATCTTACCAATTGTGAAGAGTGGCATGTATATTGCTATATATGATAATTGGAATGACATGCATTGTATGGTATGCATTTTAAAGACTTAAATTTTATTAAGTGATTGACATTAATGTATTCTCTCCATTCATGTAAGATGTACTAAGGATTTCCTTCTTGTATATGCATAAAATGATATAAAAGTACTAGACGAAATGTAGCACATAGATGTATGATGCTAGTAGATGGTCTGGAAGGGAGGATACCCCTTGTTTATAATTTCCAGGATGGGTTCCAGAGAGTAGATTTTTCTTTTCCAAAATCTAGTTAAGTTGCATTTTATGCAACAAGAGCTTAGCCAAGCTATGAGGTCATTACATGGGATGGAATGATTTTATTTACCCTCTCTATTATTACCTAACATGGAACTTGCATGGTCTAACAATAGATAGAAATGCATGTAGTTGGGTATGCATTGGTCCCCTTGCCTCAAATTATTTGAGAAATCTAGGTGCTTGCAGGGTCGGTAGAACTCTAGTTAGGAAGATCTTCATGAAAGTACAAATCTCATGATTTGGTTGGAAAAGAATCCAAGTAATAATATTATCTTTGACTAGACAGTTTGGATTGATAGTCACTGACTAGCCATTTGATGATTGATAGTCAGTGATGATTGACTATCCAAGTGAGGAATTGATAGTCAAAGATGATTGATAGTTAGTGACTAGCCATAAGTGGATTGATAGTTAATGATGATTGATAGTCAATGAATAGCCATCAGGGAAACCTTTAGTGGTGAATCTTCACCAATTGGCGAATTCTAGAAATCATCCAATTCGAAATTGGTGAATTAATCACACCCAACAATGTGTCCAAATCGCCTAGATTTTATGAACTATCGGTCCAATGCATGTCCATTTGCTAATGATTTTTTTTATGAGGCATATTTAAGCAATAAATTTTCTATAAAAAACTACGCATTTCAAATGGACCGATTAATATTTTTCCTAGAATCTCGGAAGCATGTAATAAAACACCTACATATTCACCAATACTATTAAAGCAACATTGTAGGAGGACCCATTTCGCCAATTAAAATTTACAAATAGTTGCTTGTGAAGACCCATTTCTCTAATCAAAATTTATAAATAGTTGCTTATGAGGACCTATTTCACCAATAAAATTTAAAAATAATTACATTTGAGGACACATTTTGCCTTGAAAATTATAACGTATCGTTGTATAAGCATGCAAGATTCACCAAATTTTTAATATACCATTTGAAAATCCCACAAAATTTTCCAAATATGGATTCATATAAATACAATCAAAACTATCATTTATTCTTACACATTTTAACCGGTTTTGAGGTTCTACTTCTTGATTCGGAAGTTAGCGAAATCTGAAAATGTAGACTTAAAGGTGAGTGATCATTTCTTCATAGTGTTATTAGTTATAATAATAAGATTTCTTTATCTCTTTTTCATTCTCGCTTTAGTCTTAAAGATGATTTTGAGTAGGGAATGGGATCTATATTCTCTGTCCTTCTTAAACAAGAAGATATTTTTTCCCAGCTTTTATTCGAAGTTAGATATCAATATGTTGAGCAACAAGGGTAAGACTCCTCAAGGTAGTGAAGAGATTGGAAGGCCATCAAAACACCCAAAACGTAGAGGTACCATACAATCTTACTTTGAAATTGGCAAAGATTTTGATCCATCAAATCAAGATGGAGCTACATCATCAGATCTTCAACCAAATATTAATGAAGAAGGCATTCACAATACCTCACCGCCACTGGAAGGTCAAGGTGAGATTGTCATTGAGTTAAATCAAAATGTATCAAACGAGGATGGAAATATCGTAGAAGATGTTTCAAGGGATACCCTGGTTAGCTAGAATGAGATAATTGACTTGGATGAGGATGTTGGTAGCAAGAATAGAAAAGGTAAATAAAAAATGGGGTGCGAGTGGGAAATGACAAGGAATTTTCAACTTGGTTGGTTGTCAAAGTACCCATTCATTATACCAGTGGAGGTAGCAAATGAAAATGATATTGAAAAAGCAACACTATGAAACTATATGATTTGTAGTTGGAAATGTGGAAGAGACAATTTGTTGCAGCTAAAGCTTGACACTATAGAAAAGCATATCGATAAAGTTTATGAAAAACAAATCATAGACAAAAAGGAAAAATCAATCGTACGATGGAAATCAAAGGAAGAATGTCTTCATGTTAAGTATGTCGTGGAATATGAAGAGAATTACCATAGAATGTCAAAGCTTGCTGCATGTCAAGGTACACTTGGGGCTCAATTTGGAAAAGTAATGGAAGCAACAAATCTATCAAAATCTATTCAAATGAGTATTTTTTTTCATATTTGTCTAGAGGGAATCCTATGACAGACTACCCAAAATATTCTAGTTTATTAACTTATTTGGGTGTTCCTCACTTTCCCTTCTCACATTGGTCAATAAATTTTGGATGGGAATGCGAAAAATGTCTTACTACAGTGGAAAAGGAAGATTTAAAGTAGAAAGTAAAATAGTCAAATTTCATTGCATTATCTTTAGATGAAGTTATTGTGGTAGACAATACTTCTTGGGTTTGTATGAATTTTTATACTATAGAACAACATGTTCACCAAGATCATATTCTCTGTGTTCATAAAGTGAAGGAAAATTCAACATCACAAAATCTATTTGAACTAGTCAAGAAATATTTGAATGAAATTGCATGTATGGATGAGTTAACAATTGCCAAAAAGTTGGCGCACGTGTAGGAGCTTATGAAGCTGTAGTGATACAAGGTCAAAGGAGCGGTGTTTGCACAAAGTTACAAACTACTTGTGCGCCATACATGCTTGGAATTCACTGCATGGACCATAGAATGAATTTAGCATCCAAAATTGTAAGCAAGTTTCCTATAGTATCAAAATTTGAAAATCTAGTTTGTGAGATCCATGCATACTTATGCCCAAGTCCCAAATGTTTCGCAAAATTTCAAAAAAAATATGAGGAAATAACACCAGGAAACAAGCTTCTTAAGGATGTTGATACCAGATGGATCTCCTTGCATAGACCGGTGCAACGAGTTCTTTCAGAATATCAATCCTTGATTGGAGTGATGTATGAGCATCATAACTAAGTAGACAAAGCTCCTGACCTCTTGATCGATTTTTTTTTAAAAAAAGGTAAAATACAATGAGTAGACAATAGAAGAAATTTTAAATGAAAATAACCTTAGACAACAATGTAGTTATTTTGCAATAGCTATGAAGGACTAGTATAAATCGATGGGCATGAAGAAGGCCTTTGAGTCAGGATCAATAAAAAAGGCTTGGACAAACTTAGGTCAAAGTGAAATATTGCATGATTCGATATCAAAATATTTCAACTTGTTGATTTATGTCAAACAATGATATTGGGGTCAGTGGAGGATGAGAGAGTTTTTAGTACATTGGGGTTTTTGAAATCAAAGTTAAGAAAGAAACTAGACAAGAATTTGGAAAATTGCTTGAGGATGAAAGGAATTGTGAATAATGTCAAAAAAATTCCTTTTGAAAGGGAACTTGCAATCTGGAAGCCCACATGTGAAAGAAGAGGGATTAGGTTGTGCAACACAAACACTCCAATTCCAAACACTGGTACTACTAGCA
Organism: Sequoiadendron giganteum; assembly: GCA_007115665.2. NCBI lineage: Eukaryota > Viridiplantae > Streptophyta > Pinopsida > Cupressales > Cupressaceae > Sequoiadendron > Sequoiadendron giganteum. Next base: position 603,679,569 of record CM021105.1, read on the forward strand.
TTGGTAGTGAAGGACTGGGACAAATGGCATTGAGACAAATCACACAATGAATGTTGAATTTGAGACATAGGCCGAAGAAAATGAAGAGAAGACTCAGAATCAAGATGACTCTTTTACTTTATCTCAAGATGAACGTTAGTTTGAGGACCTTGACTTCATTTAGAAAATGTAAGAGAGTTAGTGGCTTTTAAGTTTTAGGTATTTATACTACACTTCATGAATCAATTTTCATTGTTCCAAAGTCCAAATTGTAGTTGATGATATTTTATAGTGTATTCAATGAAATTGTGAATCATTACACTTCATCATATTTTATGTTATAATGCACTTCATGAATCATATTCTAAATTGTAGTTGATGATATTTTATATTGTATTCCATGAAATTCTAATATTTTATATTGTATTCCATGGTATTGAATTTGATATGTGATTCTGCATCATTTTTAAAGAACAACACTTATTACACTACTTATAAATTCCTATTGCATTTTTATTCACACAATATTTGATAAATAACTGAAAGGAATATTAATCGATTCCTTGAACATAAGCTAATAGTTTAACATTCATAACTTAGAAGCTCTACCAAATTGATTATAAAAAGAGTTTTCGATACTCTAGCATTAGAAGCAGCTGACATGACCATAAACATTGCTATGCTCACAAAAGAAACAACTGATATCCTTACTAATGATAGAGACATGCATAGAAGTGTTGGTTAATATATTTGTCACCTAACTCTATATTCTTATGCCCACGGAGGTGACAAACATAACAACAATTGAATAAACCATAATAGTATTTCAGATTGATTCTATGCTTATTTTAAAAGGTGGCAACTACCTTCTTCAGATATTCAATGAATGATTTTTAACTAATATCACTTTTAACCAGAAAGAAAATAAAAGGAGATGCTTTTAACCAGAAAGCTTCGAAAGGCATCCACTCAACTTAAACAATAAAATCTTAAACTACCAAATCACCTAAATTATACTGAGAAAATCTTACACATCCATCACCATACAATCTTTATTCACAGATAAACATTCCACAACAATGAAAGTGACCAAACATCTATCATTCCAATAATAGATAATCCACTGGAAAACTACTCAACAAAAGCAAAATAAATCCACTCACCATAACTCAAATATTACGCATGCATGAACTTCACCATTGTCTTTCTATATTGAAATAACATAAAAACAGTAAAAATAGTAAAATTGTTTTTGTTCTAATGAGTAAAAAAAAGTTTTCCCAAAAGACCCCTTGGCCAAGCATCGACCCCCATATTTAAAGCTTACAAATTGTCTTGATAACGGTTTCTTGAAGACAATCATTTTAGAAATTAAAATAAAAAGTCTTTGAAGTATCAAGAGAGCCAAATTAAAGAAAATAACATAAAACTAAAAACTAATTAGCGGTCCCAACACCAACTCCTTCGCTTTCAATTATTTTAACCTCTTGCTACTCCAATAACGCATCCTATGCCTTTACTCTTTGCCTATATTCCCGGTACTTTATGATAATTATAGTGATGTTTTTGTTTCCCAGATTCATGGTGATTTGTAGCCTTGTCATCTATTTTGAAAGTGCACGGTTTGACTCAGCTATTGTTTCATAGATGTTGTCACTTTTTGCCTTATATGAACTCATATAGGTCTGTAAGTTACTCAATTTTTTGAACGAGTCTCTAGTGGTTGTCTCAAGATCGCATATTTCTTTATGATACACCTCTTTAAATTCTCTCGTTATGTCTACAACATCCCGTACATTTTCATCAAACTCATTTATGAGGTCCAGTTCAAGAGCTTTGAAGTTCTCCTTGATCTTCACCAATATGTCAAAGTATTTTTCTAACACTTTATTGATTTCCTTGATATAATCTTCATATACTCAAAATTTCCAATCCAAGGAATCAAACCAACTAGGATCAATTTCTCTACCAGTTTTTCTTTTATTAACAAAGTGTGATCCATGGAGAGTAATTCTACAATTTCTTTTGAAAGCAAAAATGTGCTACTATGTTCTCTCCTGATTTGTTGGAGCTCAGCTACCAGTTCCTTTCTTTTATCAAACACATTAACACATAATTGCATAAATTTACTAATGTAGAAAAGGCCATCCTGATAAAGCCCTTCTATCCATTCGTTGGTAGCTTTAGCATAACCTAAATTTTCTTGACCCATTGCACAACGTTAGAATCAATACCTTGAACATTTGAGCTTTAGACTTCCTTAGTGGTCAGAGTCACAATTGATGAAGTAAAATTTCTTAAAGAAAGAATATTAGATTGCAACTGAAGGTTCTCCTTTTTTTGTTCTTTTTCTCTTTTAATCAATTCATTAACAGAGTAATTAGCATGATATACATCACCTTCTAAAGTAGATGGCCCCACATCAACATGAGTAACCTTGTAGTCAACTTCTGTTATCTCATTTTTGTTTAGGCCATTTTTTGGATCAGAAATCTCCAACAGTTGATGCCCAGAAGTGGAATCAGTGACAATTTGTGACATCCTCTTAGCCTTTTTGGGATTTTGGCGACCCTACAATAGCATGTCAATTATATCTACTTCAATTTTCAGTGCAGTAATATTATTTATTTTCTTCTCAACTGCTTTGTTTAAGCATACTAGGGAAGATACCACTAATATAGTGTCTCTACTTTCAACACTTACATTTTCTTTCTTTTTAGTTGATTGAGCAAAAACAAAACTATCTCGTACTAGAGAAGGGTGAACTTCAAAGAATGTGGGAAAATAATTATCATCAATTATTTGTTGAGAAATTCCCTCAGAGTTTGTAGGCAATGGATTTTCTTGACTAGCCTTTTTCTTAGGTACCGAGGGTACACTATCCTATTCACAAATTTATTTTAGCTTGGCCTCAATGTCTTTTGGCTTCTCGTCATCTCCTCCTGACTATGAGCCAGTGCTAGACAACCTAATTGACTGCTTTCCAGTTGATATATTTATGCTAGAGGCATGTATAATCACTTTCTCTTTGCTCTGCAAAATTCTTTGCTCATGGGGAGAACCCACACTTTGGCACCATTTTTTGTTCAACCAGTCTGAATTTATTCTCAAAACAGGGGCAAAAAGGACCATTAAGTCTAAAAATTCATCCTCTAACCAATTAATTCTATACAAGGGCTTAGTAACAGGGGCCCGATATTCAGGATCAATGATCACCGAGTCTTCTTGTGCATCATCTGGAATATTGAAAGAAATACCAAAAACTTGTATTTTCCTTAGGGTCAATCTCATGAAATTTCTTCTATGCACCTCACCTTTATCTGTATAGTCTTCCCAAAAATCTTCAATATCAGGGTGATGTTCATAGCTGCCAACTCCATACAAATTTTTCTTAACATAACCCTTTCTATCAAAATTAGTTATCATGGGAAAACACTAAAAATTGAATTCATTCAGGGCTTTTTGCACACCCCTTGTTGGGGATAGAGAGTTGGTTTGTCATCATAGAATACGTCTAAGACAACAGTGTCTTAGTGATTTTCATTTCAAATCACAACAAAGACACAAACAACTATACCATAAAGCTAAAACAGGCACAATTGATCCCCCATTGATCCTTTGAGAAAAGTAAATGCTTAACTTATAACAGATTCAACACAAACACCAATTTAGTTTGTATAATCAAACAACCATGAAAGACAAAACTATTAACACACAAATTTACGTGGGGAAAACCCTTTCGGGTAAAAAACCACACCCTCCAAAACACTCAGCTCACATGCATTATTCAGTAACTAAAATGGTTACAATACAAAACAAAAGCTATGCTCTTCAGGAGAAATACATCTTGTTCATCTGGAGAATACAGGAAACACAAAATAGAATCTTCACACAGTTACAATGTCCTCATGACATACTGTGTAGATTCCCTTAAGCTCCTCACAAATGACTGTCACAGCCAGCCTCATGGCCAGCCCATGCCTCTTGACCTCCACAGGTTCACATCCTTGCAGATTTGAGAGTCTAAGTGTTCACGGTAAAATACCACTTGAACACTCTCAGCCTCTCTCTCTTCGCTCATCCTCGATCTGACTGCACACGAGATTAATTATAATCTCACACCGTGTGCATACATGTTCAACCCATCCCTGCCAACAATGGTCATCAGGATAATAAATTATCCACCTGCAAGCTTTCCATTTCTGATAACATGCACCGCTTATTCAGCATGCATCGAGCCGCGCAACATTAAATCGGTCTCAGGCATGTCCGCCAACCTCCATTCAATAATGAAGCTCTATCGTAATCAAGAAATAAAACTTCTGCCGATCAGATTTCAAAGATCTTGCCGTGTGTCGCCATTTGATTCATTCATTACTTCTGAAACTTAGTCAAACCTATCCAACTTAATCAACTGAGTTCCAAGCTCACTCGAGCTCCTACTGCATTACCGCTGAGCCCACATGACCTAGTTGCGGTAAGGCAGTGAGCTCACTCGAGCTCACCCCACGAGATCACCGAGCCCAGACACAGACTTCACCGCACTACCGTCGAGCTCGTTGGGTCACCCCACAGTATGGTGGCAACTTCCTACACTGATCGCCATCTTCATCGCACTACTGTTGACCCACCAAAGCCTTCTTGCGGTGTGGCGGTATCTGTCGGGAAAACCGTTGGCGGTCACACCGCACTACCGTGGGGGCCGCCAGGCCACCCCATGGTAGGGCGGTAAACGCCAGGAAAATTGCTGACAGTCTCACCGCGGACACCACGGTGAGAGGAACTACCGCCTGTGGTATGGCAGTAACTGCCGAGTCCACTGCTAGCAGTCTCACCGTGGTGAGAGGAACCATCGCCTGCAGTATGGCAGTAACCATCGGGCCAGCCACTGGCGGCCTTACCGTTCCACCGCAATGAGAGAACTCACTACACACGGTAAGGCGGTAACCACCAGAAAGACATCACCAAGACCAAGCCAGACCATCGCAGTAAAGGGTAGAAAGTGAAGAAAAATACCAAGTCTTCAAGGGATTTTAAGCCAGAAAGTTGAGACAAATTTCCCAACAATCTCCCACTTTTCGAAGACTTTAAATCTTCCTCCAAACACTTGAACAAGGACCAACACCATGCTTCCACTCTCCAACCAAGACCCCTGCAACGACATAAAAAATGTCCACCATCTTAGGCAACAACTCCAAAAATAGGAACATGCCAAGGTGAAAAAGCTCCAGTCTCAAGAACGCAAACATCTGATCCTTCAGGCAACAAAGGCACAACAACAACAAAAAAGCACAACGCGAACATAGAATGAGAAACCAATCTCCAAAACAAGAAACCATTAGCTAGAACAACAACCACAAAATTGACTACCCTCATCCAATTGAACAAACCCACATGATTGAAAACCAACACCCACATGATTGAAAACCAACACCCACAACTCGTGCTAAAACCATCCAATCACCCATACCTCAAAGATATGAACATCAATAAACTCACGCCATCACATAACCAACCCATCAACATCAAAGAACAAGCACCATGTGTCAACCAGTCAAATGACCCAACACATCCAGGTACTCCCACTGCAAGGATATTGTCCAGATGAATGCAAACATAGCACCATCACACGTGATCCAGGCATACCAAGTTCACCAATCCTTGCACATAGAAATGAGTAACCATGTAGTCACGAGGAACATCTACACTGATATGCACAACCTGCAACTTCCTGCTGCAAGGAAACATTTCTCTCATCAATCTTTCACAATTCTTCCAAGGTTCCATATCTGACTGAAGAAGAGAACACAGGAACCCTCATGCCATCACCCAAGTGACAACACATGACCACAAACTATGACCAACTCGGCTCCACAAAGGCATCTCACATCTAAAGTCATATGGAAATGAACATACAGGAAGAAAATACCAGATTAGAGAGAAACTGCAAATCAAAACATGTAACATCCTCCTACATACATTTTTAAATGCCAGCTGTGAGAAGAATGATCTTCTTCACATCCCAAAGGGAAAAGCCTTAACAACATCCAAAAAATTCCATGAATGTAAGCATCTCAAAAGAAGATCAGAATAAACCATATAACCATCTCCTATTAGTCCTCAAAGGCACAAGGAGATACACTATGTTGTCCACCTTTCATTATGAATCCTCGAGAATTTCAAAACAACTCAAGATTCATATCCATGAAAGATAAATCATATCACATATCTGAAAGGTATAAAGGGTGAATACCTTTCAAATAAACTTTACTACCGAGCAGACCAAGAAGAAAATAAAAGATGCTCCTCCAAAATATACAAGTCACCGTGACTTACCCAGAGCAATTTCCTTTATGGTCTCTATTGAACTCATGTTTAACCAAGGTGCAGGCTACTCAAAATTTTAGTTGTAACGGCAACATTCTCAAAGAATTCCAGCCTCGCCTTATTCTCCATGCATCCATGAGCACCAGCAACCTTTCATCTAATGCTAACTCCAAACTGTATCACTGCAATAAAAATGAAGTCCTCCAGTATATGACCAATGTACTCAAAACAAAGAGAAACCCCATACCAATGTCAAAGCTCCAAAAACTAGGATAGGAACTTATCATGATAATGATCTACACATCTCCATTAGAAGATACCATGCTTCAAGTGAACAAGCCATGGTCTCAAGAGAAAAACAACATGCCAAAACTCTAATGAACAAGCAAGAGTACATATGACATAAAGCAAACAAACTCTAAACCAACATCACCTATCAAGCACCACCAACATCTCAGCCAAAGAGTACCAAAGTCCTCCATGGCTCCAAGATGTTGCACATCTTCAAATAGTGACCATGCAGATGCAAAAAAACTCTTCTGTAGCAACAAGATCTAAGAGTCCTCAAGAAGCATCTGCAACACCAAAGAAGATCATCCACCACCAAGTGATGAATCCACAGTCACTGCTAAAGCTCCCATTGAAATGTGACACCAATCTTTCCAAGCACCATGACCGACCACCCCATCACTGTCAAAAGCTTACACTAGCCAGTATATCAAGCTCTCCATGACATTGTGATTCACATGCTGCAGGTCCCCATCACCGACTATTCAGGTACTCCAACGATGTCCATCCTCTCATCTCAAAACAACCATGCCAATGCACAAGTGACCACAAACAAGGCCAGCTAACATATTTGCACCATCCTAGAAGCAACCTCATGGATAATGACAACCCACTTTCGAGTTGACTCACGACAAACATGTAGGTAAAGACAACCCACAAAAATGCACAACTCGTATATCCACTTCAATGAAAAACTCTGCAAATCTATCATCACACTGAAAAATGCAAAACTGAGATAATCAAAGAGAACAACCCACGTAGACAACATGACTCAAACACCAGATCAACACCATATCCGATTCACCAATAACGTCCACAAATCAAGCACCATAGTCTAGGAAACCAACAAGCACACCACAAGAATGCTGAAAGAGAAACTCATACCAACACTCCCATGCAGAGAAGACATCACACCTCCTCAACCATATCGAACTGCAGCTATCTCATCCAGTCACACCCCAGAAGCTAGGGTCTAGAAAATAGCTGAACAATAGCTCCACAAACCATGAGTTTTCCTTGACCGTGTAAAACCTGCAAAACCATAGTGTTTATAAAACACCCACGCATCTCCATATTCACTTCTCATATGGATGACTCAAGAGTCTGTACACAACCATCACGATTAACCAGACCAATGAAAAGAAACATGAAAATGCATCATAGACTTTTTAGGAAAATCTACTTAAAACCTTCAGAGCCAAAGACATGAATCTAAATCATTCGAGTGCAAGAAAGAGGTAAGAAGGAACATCAGGTCCATTTCAGACCAGTTCCAAAACCACAACCATGCACAAGCATATGAGAGAACCAGGCTATTCAAAAGTTGCAGACCACCAGGATCAACTTCATAGCCTCCATGCAATCAGAGCAATGGAGAGACCGCCTTCAGTGCTAAGTCAAAACACCCAGCACAAGCACAAAACTTCATGGCTGAACAACAATACAAGCAACTCCATATCGCCAGGGAGCCTTTCACACAGACACCCAGTATGAAACCACGCTTCGCTGCAACACAACCACAAGCACATCTCACGCCCTTTGCATTAGGAACATTTGCTATGAGCCAGGAGCCTCATACCATATTGCAACAATATGATCAACTCCAGGAAACTCCAGTGTCTTTCAAAACTGTGTGTTGAATCAAAGAAGCAACTTCCACTCATTGAAGGATCAATCACCAACTGATTTCTCCAGATTTTCGCAAGCTTTCCAGGCTAAGAAATCATCATAGGAGAAATACCCAGAACTTCAGTAACTAGGAGAAGGCTTTGACACCACTTGTTGGTATCATCAAGCCTTGACCTCCTTCAACCAGCTCTAATACCACTTGTTGGGGATACGAAGTCGGTCTATCATCATAGAATACGTTTAAGACAACAGTGCCTTAGTGATTTTCATTTCAAATCACAACAAAGACACAAACAACTATGCCATAAAGTGGAAGCAGACACAATTTATCCCCCATTGATCCTCTGAGAAAAGTAAATGCTTAACTTATAACAGATTCAACACAAACAAATATTTAGTTTACATAATGAAACAACCATGAAAGAAAAAACTATGAACACACAGATTTACGTGGTGAAAACCCTTTCGGGTAAAAAACCCCACCCTCCAAAGCACTCAACTCACATGTTTTATTTAGTAACTAAAACGGTTACAATACAAAACTAGAGCTATGCTCTTCAGGAGAAATACATCTTGTTTATCTGGAGAATGCAGGAAACACAAAATAGAATCTTCACACAATTACAATGTCCTCATGACATACTGTGTAGATTCCCTTCAACTCCTCACAAATGACTATCACAGCCAGCCTCACGGCCAGCCCAACCTCTTGGCCTCTACATGTTCACATCCTTGCAAATCTGAGAGTCTAAGTATTCATGGTAAAATACCACTCGAACACTCTTAGCCTCTCTCTCTTCGCTCATCCTAGATCTGACTGCACAAGAGATTACTTATAATCTCACACCGTGTGCATACCTGTTCAGCCCATCCTTGCCAGCAACGGTCATCAAGATAATAAATTATCCACCTGCAAGATTTTCATTTATGATAACGTGCACCGCTTATTCAACATGCATCGAGCCACGCAACATTAAATCGGTCTCAGGCATGTCTGTCAGCCTCCATTCAATAATGAAGCTCTATCGTAATCAGGAAATAAAACTTCTGCCAATCAGATTTCAAAGAACTTGCCACGTGTCGCCATTTGATTCATTCGCTACTTTTGACAGTCAGTCAAACCTGTCCAACTCGGTCAACTGAGTTCCAAGCTCACTTGAGCTCCTACCGCATTACCACCGAGCCCACATGACCCAGTCACGGTATGGTGGTGAGCTCAACCAAGGTCACCCAAGATTCCACCGCGCTACCATGCTCCAGTCCGACCCATGCCGTGATAAGGTGGTGAGCTCACCTGAGCTCACCCCACGACATCAACGAGCCTAGACACAGACTTCACCGCGCTACCATCGAGCTCGTTGGGTCACCCCACAGTATGGCGGCAACTGCCTGCACTGACTGCCACTCCATCGCACTACCGTTGACCCACCAAAGCCTTCCTAAGGTGTGGCGGTATCTACCAGACAAATGGCTAGTGGTCACACTGCGCTATCGTGGGGGCCGCCAGGCCACCCCGCAATAGGGCGATAAACGCCAAGCAGACTGCCGGCGATCTCATCGCGAACATCATGGTGAGAGGAACCACCGCCTATAGTATGGCGGTAATCATCGAGTCCATCACTGGCGGTCTCACCACATACACCGCGGTGAGAGGAACCACCGCCTGTGGTATGGCAGTAACCACCGGGCTAGGCCACTCATTGCACGCAGTAAGGCGGTAACTGCCAGCGTAGGCTGTAGGCGGCCTTACCGTGCACAGTAAGGCGGTAACTGCCAGATAGACACCGCCAAGACCAAGCCAGACCGTTGCGGTAAAGCGGTAAATGGCACAAAGTGAAGAAAAACACCAAGTCTTCAAGGGATTTTAAGCTAGAAAGTTGAGACAGATTTCCCAACACCCCTAGCAATATTATTACTCTTGTAAGAAAATGAAGGAACGGACAATGGAAAAGCATACCCCTTCTTTCCCATTTTTGAATATTTAACATTTGCAACGGTCATTTGCCGTAAAACTTCAAGAAGAACTAGGAAATCACTTGGGTAACGGGGCAATTTCATTGGAGCCTTCTCAAGACCTTCAATTCTAAGATAAGTGAATTTGTTGAATTGAATGTAGAAAATTCCAAACCTCAATACCAAAGTAGCCGCTTCAGGTGAAACCCTAAGCTCAGGTTTTGCATCAATTCTTCTCACAATTTCCATTAGAAATGCGTCATTGATGTGGCAGAAATTCCTCATTCCAACCTCCTTAGTGGGCTATGGAAAACTTCTATACACAAGCGTGTTCGACGTCAAAGAGCTTTTTGGTTCCAACCCTACCCAAACAACCTCTTGCTTGGCTAGAATGTAAACCAGGTATGAGCGTGGATGTGGAAGGCAACAGTTTGCAAGAAATTTATCAATTTCTCATTTAAATGATAACTAATAATCTCAGTCTAATCAATGAATTTATTATCACTACAAATCACCAGAATAAAATGACACATCCAAAATTCAAAAGAGTCTGAATATACATTACCAACCACACGATGTAGCAAGGTGATAGCATCTAAAATTTCATCCTTAAAATAAACCCTTTTAAGCTTTGAGGGCAATTGAGGCTTACCCTTTTTCTCAAACTTCAACCAATTCTTCGCAATGGACTTTTTGCACCATTCCTCATTCATTCTGAAAAAATTGTCACCAACAACTATAGACATTTCCTCTACAGTTTCCCTTTCCGGAATGCTTAATGCGCAGGAAATGACATCAGGAGTAATTCTTGCAATGATTGACCCATCCACAATTCTAATTTCTCGAGTCTTTAGAATGTAGGCCCTTGCACACGTAATCACTAGTTTGACACTTTGTACAACCTCAAGAAAACCTCTCATGTGCACTAAATTGCTCTATAGAACTTTATCTTCCAGTGGTGATCTCTTCCTTTGCTCCAGGCACACCAAAAACTCCTCCAAATTGAGGTGCCCAATTTCAATGTCCCTCATGCCAGACCAGTGATTTTGAATTCCACTCTACATGAGCACAAACTTGCAGAGATAGAAGTTTCGCACTTAAGAAGTATGGGCATTAGCAAAGAATGATAATGCAGGCTAAATGGCAGTAAAAATTCACCACCCACTGACACTTATGTTGTTATTTTGATAGTACATGCATTAAATGCAACATTGAATTTCATTCCTCGAAAAGATATCCTTTAAACCTGAATGCTTTTTGAAATTCCTTGAAAGACAACTCAAGGTTAGTATGTACATAGCATTAAATGAGATGATGACACCTTTGAAAGCCAAGCTAAGTCCATAATGTCACGTGGTCATAGAAACTTGGAACCTTAGAACCAAAGTCAAAAGTTTTGAAGTTTTGGAAACCTCTGACACACTGACTATAAAGATGACCAACAAAGACTTGTAACTCAACAAAGTGAACCAAGTCAGGGAATCTGGAAGTTATGAAAATTTAGAACTCTGTGACAAGGTTAGGAAAAGCACAAAAACTGCAACTTTGAGCATTCGCCAAGAGAAATAAACAAGGCATTAAAAATAAATGAGGTAGAAGACTGAAAAGACCAAAGGAGGGGAAGTTTAAAATTATTGACACTAGTTTAAAAGATACAGATAACAAGAATTAAGTATAATGAGCTTATTGATGAATATAATGAGAGTCGGCAACAGGTTGTTGAACTTGAAACATAGCTAGCATTATGGAAACAACAAGTGGAAATATTAAGGTCTCAATAACCATCTAGTTCAAGTCATGTTGTAACCAAGGAGTGGATGATTGCTCATTAGAATATCTTTTGGCTTGTTGTAACCATTTCTTAAGGAAATGACCGGTATAATCTATCAAATGAAAATGTGACATGTGTACATCTCGGCCTGAAGCTTGTTTTGCTTTCTTATTTTGAGTCTATTGTCTCTCCAGTTGTAACATTTTACATGAATTATTAATGAAATTTGATCAATGATCTTTCATCAATCTTCTTTGTCATTATGCATTGATGTATGTTTTAATTCTAGCTCTGGTTTAATGAACCAGTTAAAGTACCTTGATTAAAAAATGAATTCATATAAATGTTTAGCATATCTAATAAGCAGTCATGGATTTTGAGTATTGATACGTGAATTCTAATGCAATTTCACTAAGATTATAGATGTCTGGAATTAAAATCACCTTATAGTTCATATTTTAATTGTGTTAAAAGTAAAACTTGAACATGTACTCAATGATTCATCACTCAACTCAATGCTTAATAACATATTAACAATAGTATTAGTAGAATATACAACAATGAACATCAACAATCATTTAATATGTATCTAGTAGTTGAAATCACTACCAGACTTTTTCTTCAAATGATAAAATAAATAATATAGATGAACATCAACACATTACTAAAGTGTGAATTTGAGATTTTTTATTGATTTTCACATGAAGGAATACATAGAGGCATTTACAATGAAAAATATTTCTCAAAGAAAACTCTGCACAGAGTTGAGTTGGAATTTAGAAACTCATATTGGGTATGTGTAGGATCATCATGGAAAAAATAGGCCCTTAAGTGGTGATAAAAATTCAGAAAATCAGAGTTAGGAAACTTGACGTAAAAATTTGAATAAGTTATCTAAATTATTTTTAAAATATATAAGAATAGAATATGTAGCAAATTGAATTTAGTTTCTAAACTACTAGGTTTTTTTATTTTAAAACTATTTGGTGAAAATTTAAAATTTCAATGCAGTAGTACTTAAATTTTAGGGAAAAAATAAGAAGTAGGTGTCTGTTTGACCACCCTAACCACAATAAAATGATAATATTTTTTTATAATATTTTAGATATAAGTAGAGGACTCATGTCCCGATGTGATGCACATTTTTTTGTAATTTTTTTCCAGGTAAATAATTAATTATGAATTTTTTATTACAACTTTTAAAAAATATAAAAACTCGTATGTCTGACCACCTTAACTTAGTCAAAACTTCATGAAATTCAATTTTATTTTTTTAGTCATTTAGTATGCAAAGCATAGAATGTGACACATGTTTCAAATTTAAAATATGTGATACCATTTGAAAGATATAGATGTTTTTCAATCAACCTATCAATTGAGACTTTAGTCATAATTCAAATAGAAAATGAATAATAATTATTTATTAAATTCAAAGTAAAGCATAATTTATATTGGTGGAAAGTTGAAAATCTCCTTTAAAAACCCTTTTTGTTTCATCAATTTTGGGTAAAAAAAAGTCATCAACCACATGGGCCATCATATCACTTTCATATCGCCACTTTTTGGCCCATCATGATTGTGCACATACCCTATTATAAAAAATTAAACCACTATATCACCTTTTCTAGTAACTTCCACTATTCAGGTGGTGGAATTGTCATTTTTTCTAACTGATGTTGTCTGACTTGAATATTTGTTAACATTTCATAATTGAAATTGGAATTTGTCTTAGATTCTTCAGTCAATTTTGCATTCAAGGTTATCAATGGTTTAATGGAATCCAAATAGTTCACCACATCTGGGTTATGAGGAAACTGGTCCAAATCAATCTTCCTTACACCCTCCATCTTCTTTATGAAATCATTCTTTCCAATGAATCACTCATTTGTATCAAAAGCCTCTAGCAAACCAAGCTCTATGAAGTTCCTTACCTTTTCATCCACCTTCTTCATCTTCTATGTAGCCAAATGAAAATATTCCTTTGTTTTACGTATTCTCAAATAATATTCAATGATATATGGCAACTTCATTGATGTAGCAAAATGATTAGTAATCCCTTTTGATTTCAAAACATTGTCGCTGACTTTGTAGACTATTTGTTGAATTTGATTTGCAGATTTCTCTAGTTCCAACACATTTTTGTTGTCCACTAAATATTTGTTGAGCTTCTTATAATGTTGTTTGATAGCATCAATCAATTGAAACATGTCACGCAAATGATCAATCCTCATCTGTATTATTTCATCCCAGATCTTTTGTTTCATATGCCTCATTGTTTCTCTACAAAATGTAGATAACTTATTTTGGCAAGACTTAATTTCATTTTTTGCTTCCATCAGCTCTGCCTCCAATCTTTCATTTATTTTTCTTTCTTTCTCCACTTTTTTTCTCACTGTGCATTTCCATTTGCAATGCTTAGTCTTATTTTTTCTGAATTGGATTTTTCCTCATCATATTTCTTATTGCTCTCATCTAGCCTTTGCTTCAGCTCATTCATTTCTCTCTCATTTTGTTTATCCTCTTTGCTTGTTGATGTAGAGGAAAATTTTTTTATTCTTTTTTCTAATTCATTTCTCTTGTTATTTGTTGCTTTCCTCTTTGCTTTCTCATTTGCTAGGTCTGTCTGTAAATTTTATACTTGAATTTGCAACCCTTTTTTCTCTCTATCTCGCTTTAGCAATGATGTGTACACCAATTCAGTGTTCTTCTTTGATACATTACTTTTTCCATTATTTTTGAGTCCAAAAAAATCCAACTGAATATTGTTCACCTGGAATTTAGATCGAGCCATCTAATTTGCTAGTTTGTTTTGAACTGTGGGAACAAGAATTGTGTACTCCATGATTTCTTTATTTTTGTCAAATGTGGGTAATACCATGGTTGTTGCAAGCTCTGAAGTTACAATAAACACACTCTCCATCGGTTGCTTCTTTTCTTTTTTATTCAAGTTTGATTCCTTTTTAAACTCTTCAATATAATCAAAACCTAGCGATGCAGGAACAATGGAATGCTTGAATGGTGAAGGAATAGGAGTACTTTCAGTTGCTAATGGTGTTGTAGCCACACTAACTGATAGTAGGGGAGTGCCTAGAAATAACTCCTTTATGGTGGATCCACTAGTAGTGTGACTTGGACTTGTCAAAATACTTTGCCTCTTTGTATGCATTGATCACCTAGTGTTTATGTGGTAGATTGTATCTTTGTCCTCTTGTGTGTAATTTTTTATTGTAGAACATGTTGACCACTACTAGTAATACTACCCATACCATTGCCACCAGAGGCAGTGCCAGTTGCACTAAGCTCTCCACCATGGGCATGTCCTAGTTGTGATTGTATCTGACCATGAGGATGAGGATTTGAATATCTAACAAAGTGAATTGTTTTGGATCTACTTGTATTCCCTTGGTCTACTTTATTAGGTGCAAGGCCAGATTTATCAACTGGCTTTCTATATTGTACATTTATTACTGTAGGAATTCCTTGTCCTTGGGACCCCAAACCACCACCTTCATAACCCATTTTTTCAGCTATGGTTGCTTCTGAAGTATATGCTTCTTTTGTGGCCTCACTTAAACCATCTTTGACATGGCTTCATTCTACTTCTTCCCTATCATCATTAGATTAATCATCAGTTTCTTTGTTTCCACATTCATTGGGATGCTCTATATTCTACAATTTTCTAAACTCAAGATCTTCTTTGTTATCTCCATACTCTACAAGAGCTCTTGGATCACCTAGCTCCTTCCTCATAGACCAAAAGGCAGTAATTTTTTTATCATGACTAGTTTTTATTTGTAACTTCCTTCTCTAGAGATCTTGGTATTTTTACTCTACTAGATGGTTTATCAAAATTTTCATTTATATGGAATGCATTTATAGAGCTAAACCCTCTGCCAAGAAAGTTAAGACCCGGAATGGCCATGACCCTTTGGGCTTGCAAGTTAGTGAAAAGGGTAGTGCTCATGAAGGAATGCAAAATATCTATAGAGTTTTGAGTTATACCTGTACTGTGCAATGGTATTGAATAATTTTGCAAACCATTTTTCCTTTGTGAGGTAGCATTTTCTTATGAACAATTGATTGAGATAGCTCATGTTTCAACTACCCACCCTCTCATGAAGTCTTATTCATATTATAATCTTGCATGATTTTATCACAACATGTTGATTATGACACTATTGGTTCCTATTGCAAGGAATTACAATGGAAACCCAGGCAAAAAAAGAAGAGAGGAAACCAAATGTCATTTTTAGAAATTTCAAGCGAGTACTTTGTACAGGGAAAAAAAGAACAACATTCCCATTACTTGTAGTAAAAATGGAGCTCCAAGTAGCTTGTATTCACTGATAGACATGCAAGATTTCACTTACCTGTAGGTTGTGAGAGAGCTCGACTTATTTCCAAAAACCCTCGACTCCAACTCTCAACCATGGCGACATTTCTAGAATTGAGATGGTTTGCAAAGTGAATATGAAATGCAAAATGAGAAATGTGGTTGCTAGTTTCCACTTAGGGTTTTCATTTACCCTAATCCTATGCTGACAAGAAAGAAGGCATTTTTTTTGCCTATCTTTTAAAAAATTGTAATGAAACTAATGTATGTCTGTGGTCTAGTTTATGCCTTAGTGAGTTTCCATGACCCCTTATGTTTGAAGCATAGGAGTCTTTAGGACTTGTAATTCTTGCTTTTGATTCATGTATGGTTGAAACTTGTATTTATTTTTCATTATTTTGAAATGTAAAGAATTTGATTTAAGTGATATTGTTATAAATCACTTAGTCAAAATTGCTATTTTAGATGCAAAAATGGAGTATTATGCCTTTAAATGCACTTGTGAGTTTTTATTGAGTCTTTATGGTTTTGCAAGCATATAGGGGTGGTTGAAGTAGTTGGTCGACCAAGGTAGGGAATATAGGAGTGTTTACTCACCTTTTTGGAGGGAATGAGGGTATTTAGGAATCAGTTTCTTATGCCTTCACGATGGACATGGTCAAAGTTGACCTTTTTAGCATTTTGGGGCTCTTTTGGAGAAGATTTGGTTGCTATATTTTTGGCTTTTTGGAAGCATACGACCAAGAATCTTCTAGTCCATATTTTGGTAGAGTCTCTTGGTGAAGCTTATAGTCACTTCACTATTCATTTGTGAATTTATTTCTTACTATGCTCTTGTTCTTTTTGTGACATTTTGGAGTCCTTGGCAGAAAAGATTGCATTTTTTGTAACTCTTTTGACATGTATTATAGTGGATACCTTGGATATCAATGAAATTTAGCTATTTTGTCTTCTCATTTTTCTATTGTATTGTGTACATGTTGTTTGATTGATGCTACTACTTTTTAAATTATCTTTTTCCTTATGGTTTTGTCTCATTGTTAGCATCTTTTGCAGAAGAATATGTAAGTTGTAGGTTATAGGTTGTGTTGAAAATCGGAATGTTTTAGCTATGAAAGTATCTTTCCTTCTAGGAGTTAAGCTCTAAAACCTTCTTATGAAATGTTTATGAAAGAAACATATGGAAATGAGTTGTGTATGTGAAGCTATGTCATTTTTTGAACTATGTAAGTAAGTTATTTGCAAGTCCAATATTTGTTTAGGTGCATAACCATAGGGGTTTAGTTTATTTTAATATTTCTTTCTTTCTACCCTTTTCCCAACAAGAAAGTATTTTAGGTGAGTACCTTAGAAGCCAACCTTCTCTGGAGGTTCTTTCCAACATAGGTGGCCCACGAACCTAGAAAGATCCCATGTTACTCCAAAATGCTAAGTTCTACAACTTAGCAAGGGTGCGGTTTTGAGAGCTAACAGGTATGTGAGGCCTAATTTTTAGATGAAAGGGAATGCTTAACCCAATCTATACCTTCAATTTTATATAAGTATAAATCTCTTAAATGATTAGCTTAATTGATAATATTCCATTCCCAAGAGGCATGTCTTTTGATTCACTCCCAATTTTTATAGTCCATAAGAACATAGAAGTTGAGGTCATCTGATAGGGTGATTAAATCCTTAAGTAGCCCCCCTAAAAAGGAAAAAAAGATTACTTATTTCTAATCCTCAATATTGGTCTAAGATGCAAGAAGAGAGAATATGTACAAGTAGATGTTGGGGATTAAAAGACATAGGCTATTCTAAATCTAAATTTGGAAGATTGATTTTAATCTCAATTTTATATGTAAAAATTCATGCCAAACATGATATTCTAAAGCAAAACAAGAAAAAAATGATTGAATCTTTAATGTTTCGTTAAAGAAAATGATTTCATATAAATAAGCTATGAGCACTTTGAAATTTAAAAAGAGAGAGGGTGGTTTAAACAAAGGAACTTAGTTTCCAATGCCAAATTTGAAATGAATACTTGATCCAATGCAAGGAGCTCTAAACTAGCTTTTCAATACTTTTTGAATTTCAAAAAATCCAATTCTTGCCTTAAAAGATCAAAAAAATATCATAGAAAATACTAAAATATTAGGTTAGGGGTTAGATGCAAGTTAAAACTATCAATTTTTAGATATCTATAGCTTAGAAATCAATTGAATTAATTTTTAATTTCTCACTATCTATTGACCAAAAGCACCACGATATATATCAGACATGCATAACAAATAAGGTCAAATGCATAGAAGGTATTCTCTAAGTACAACAACTCTACTCAAAAGATCCAAGCGAACTACTATTCAAGTGTTTTAATCAAGAACAATCTAGCAATGCATATGTTCAAGACATTTTAAGACCATGACCACTACAAATAAGATCCTGAATATAAGATTTTGTGGTCTACTTTGTTCAAAGATGTGGTTGGAGTAGTGAGTTGTGATGCCTACAAAATATTTTTAGGGGTTGGGCTTAAGTGTCACACACTAAGCTCTAATTGTTCAATATTTTTTTACCTTTTCCATTTTTTGGTTTTTTTCATCGTCACCGTTGGAGTTAGATGTGTTTGTTTGCAACATTATCACTTCATTTGTCAGTACTGCGCAAACCAACAAGACTGAGATCAATAGCAGATAGTCGTTGCCTTCATAATTTATAAAACAATTTAGATTTTACAATACATTTATTTTTAATATTAAGGATGATTGTTAATTAAATAAAAATAATTGATCTTTATTGTTAAATAAACTCTTATTTATATAAAATATCTAACATTTATTTACTCTTGTATTCTTCCATATTGATTTTGTAAGATTAAAATATTCATCCTTCAATATTATATCAAAATGGAGTTTATTGAACCATGGATTAAATTTATATTTAAGGGTTGAGTAAAAGATTTGATATTGTATTCCTGCATGGTTAAAATTTTAAAGATTTTTTATAGATTAATATATTACATATTGTTATTTGCCTTATGTATTATTTTAGAGTCTATTTGCAATATTAACTATTGTGTAGATTTATCAAAGAAAAAAAGCTCTATACATAAATTTAATATTTATTTTAATTTGAATTTGAAAAAGAATTTTTAATTAAGTTTATATCTAACCACTCAATGTATTAGGATCCAACATTAAAAATATGATAATGAATTAAAACCTTAATAGTATAATTAATTTACAAACCTTAAATACCTTAATGGATTGCCTTAATATAGTATATCAATTAATATTACATAGAAAATGGTATCCAACATTTAACAATATTGGATATACTAATGGTGTCATACTATAGTAAATTAATGGATTAAATATTTATTAGAATTATTGTAAGGTTATTATTTTTATTTATTTTTAAGGTCATTATTGTATAGATTTAATATTTAATAGATTTAAATAATTTTAAATAAATGTTGGATATTTTATATAAATAACAGCTTATATGGGGTTAATTAATATGTAATATTTGTAATTATGTTTTTGATAAAAAGTAAGGCAATGTTTTAAGGTATTTTAATGATTGTATAAAACCAATTGAAGGGTTGAATAAAAGATTTGATATTGCATTCCTCAACGATTAAATTTTCAAAGAATTTTATAGATTAAAATAATAAATATTGTTATTTTCTTTATGTATTATTTTAGAGTGTATTTGCATTATTGACTATTGTATAGATTTATCCAAAAAAAATTCTATAAATAAATTTAAAAAATTTTAATTTGAATTTGAAATAAATATTTTTCAATATAGGTTATACTAATGGTGTCATATTATAACAAATTAATGGATTAAATATTTAATAGAATTATTGTAATGTTATTATTTTTATTTATAAGAGGGTATAGGGGTTGAGGGATTAGGGTTTAAGGGTTGAGGGTTGAGGGGTTAAGAGGGTATAGGGGTTGAGGGATTAGGCTTTAAGGGTTGAGGGTTGAGGGATTAAAAGGGTATAGGGGTTGAGGGATTAGGGTTTAAGGGTTGAGGGTTGTGGGTTGAGAGATTAAGAGGGTATAGGGGTTGAGGGATTAGGGTTTAAGGGTTAAGGGTTGAGGGTTGATGGATTAAGAGGGTATAGGGGTTGAGGGATTAGGGTTTAAGGGTTGAGGGTTGAGGGTTGAGGGATTAAGAGGGTATAGGAGTTGATGGATTAGGTTTTAAGGGTTGAGGGTTGAGGGATTAAGAGGGTATAGGGGTTGAGGGATCAGGGTTTAAGGGTTGAGCGATTAAGAGGGTATAGGGGTTGAGGGATTAGGGTTTAAGGGTTTAGGGTTGAGAGTTGAGGGTTAAGAGGGTATAGGGGCTGAGGGATTAGGGTTGAAGGATTGAGGGTTGAGGGATTAAGAGGGTATAGGGGTTGAGGGATTAGGGTTTAAGGGTTGAGGGTTGAGGGTTGAGGGATTATGAGGTTATAGGGGTTGAGGGATTAGGGTTTAAGGGTTGAGTGTTGAGGGATTAAGAGGGTATAAGGGTTAAGGGATTAAGGTTTAAGGGTTTAGGGTTGAGGGTTGAGAGATTAAGAGGTTATAGGTGTTGAGGGATTAGGGTTTAAGGGTTGAGGGATTAAGAGGTTATAGGTGTTGAGGGATTATGGTTTAAGGGTTGAGGGTTGATGGATTAAGAGGTTATAGGTGTTGAGGGATTAAGGTTTAAGGGTTGAGGGTTTAAGGGTTGGGATTCTCCCTCCTACCCCCTCTCTCTCTCTCTGAAATCTCTCTCTCTCACTCACTCTTATCTCTCTCCCCTATATCTTTAACCCTTAACCCTTTAAACCCTTAACCCTTGAACCCTTAAACTCTCCCTCTCCCTCCCACTCTCCCTCTCTCCCCTCTATCTCTCTCCCACTCTCCCCCTCTCTCCCTCCCTCTCTATCTCCATCTCTCCCACTATCTCCTTCTCCCACTCTCCCTCTCCCTCCCTCTCTCCCTCTTTCTCTCCCTCTAACTCTTAATCCTCTACCCTCTATCTCTCTCCCACTCTCACCCTCTCCCACTCTCCCTACCTCTCTATCTCCATCTCTCCCACTCTCTCTCTCTTTCTCTCTCTCCCTCTCTCCCTCTCTCTCTCTCTCTCCCCCTCTCTCTCTCTCTCAACCATACACCCTCTACCCTTAACCTTGACCCCTTAAATCCTAAAACCCTCAACCCTACCTCCCTCTCTACTATATATCTCGCCTCTCTCTCCCTCTCCCTCTCTCTCTCTCTCACACAAACACACACTCTCCCCTCTATCTCCTATACTATAAGGGTACAGGGGAGAGATATACAATTAAGATAGAAGGTAAATGCAAAAAGGGAGAAAATAAATCTATTTAAAAAACCATATTTCATATAACGCGAGCACGTCTTGAAGTAGAGATATGGTTGTTTTAGCAAGAAATAATGCGCTCATGTTATAACGCGAGCGCGTTTTATCTTCCACTAAAAATGGAAAAAAAAAACTTAATATACCCATGATCTCAAGGCCCACATTCTGTATATTCTCTTGGTTTTGCACGTGCTATAACAAAAAGATGATTTCTGATGATGTTGTGAAGTGTGCATGCATATTTGTCACATTCCACCACCTTTGCATGAAATAGCAAATTTTTCATATTGAAAGGCATATAATATCAGTTCAAGTCTGAATTCCATTCAAAAGTGATATACAATTGAAGTTTGGAGGGGGACAAGCTTTTGAAAAAGTCAAATTGTTGAGGAGTTTGAAGAAAGAAGAATCAAAGGCTACATAATTGGGTTGAATTCCTCCATTTGAAGCTCTGGTTTTTTAGATATGTGAAGTCTTTACGCATTTTCTTTCATTCTATTATGGCTTTGCTTTTATTTTTGTTATTTTGCATATTCCATGTTGATCATTGTTTGTTTGTCATTATAACCTTATTTTGTCAATGCACATTTTAAATTACACAATTATATACACTTTCCAATTACATTTTTAAACCTGATGTAGAGCATCTACCAAGATCCACAAATCATCAAGGGTACTTTTGACCCTAACTTAAATTGAAGAAGATCAACCAACAAACTCAGTCATCTTTTCATCAAAATCCTTCAATTTCACTTGATTTCATATTTCCACAAAACATTAGAACTTGGCTTCAACTCTTTGTCAGACTCGAAAACAGATTAACCATCATAAAATTGATTGTAACATAGCATAAACCTGATTAGAAACTCAAAACCATTCAATTTGTTCATGATTCACTAATTCACTCTTCAATGCAACTTACATGGCAAAATAACAACAAATCATGGAAAGTAACTACCAACCTTTATCCAGACATCCAAGACACTATAATCAACATGTTATTGATTGAAATAAACCAAATACACACTTTCACAAACCACTGATCCATTAAGCTCTTTAACTATTGCAGTCATAACACCATTTTGCACAAGGAGTCAACTTATGTATTTCTTGAGAGGACAACAACCAAACTATGGATTCTTATTTTCCCCTACACAAAACAACATGCACACACCTTACATAGCCCAAAACTAACCTACTCCACTGAACTACAAAGCCTAGATCACAGAGTAGTCATAATAAACCTTCTTAGACTCTCAAACCCCCCTAGTGCACCAAAACCACATCTCTTTGAGGCATTTTTTTATTTAACAATTGACTTACCTTATGTATTGATGCAATCAGGGGAGGTCTTGTAACACAACTCAACACAAAATCAACCAACAACAACAATTCATAATTAACAATTCATACAATTCTTCACTTTCAGCAATTCAACAGTCATCCTTGTAGCATAGCTAACTCACTCAATCAAGTATATCATTTAGAGAAGATCTTATCAAACCAAGACCTAACCCTTCTCAAACTCCCAATAGGGCACACAATAACATATTTACAATCCACAATAGGCTTCTTTGTTACAACTTCATCAAAATTAGATTTATACACCAACTAAGCCTCAAATTAGGCCTCTTTAACAAAGGACCTTGTCTTCAATCCTTTTCCAAAGCACCAAACTCAATAGGGCAGTAGTCTATATGTTATCAAACCAAGGATTCCACCATTTGTTTTCATAAAATCACTCACCAAAGTGTCAAAACACAAAACCCTCCTTTTTACCCAAGAAACTAGGGGTTTATTGAAAAACACTCATCCAACCCTCACACAATTTTATGAATACTTCAAACAGGTCTAAAATGGCCTACACAAGCTCAATTCAACAAGAAACCACGCTGCCACAACACAAAACACACTAGCATATCAAAACCACTCAAAATCTCATGGAAAACTCAAAATTTCACTCTAGGGCTTCATGCCCGACACCCCTTTAGACCTCCCCTACAAACAAACAACATTTCCTCACCTATTTATTGATGATGCAAACCCATTCTGCCAATTATAGTAATCACAGTGAGTGGAATGGGCCAATTTACATAATTGAGACCTTCAAAACCCTTTAATCAGGGCACACAAACTTGCATCAAAAGTTTCAATCCAAACTACTAATAGAATTGGAGTTAAAGTCTCAAACCAAATGCAAAACACTGTTAACACATGCCCTAAAGTGATTCAAGAAGATTTACATTCAAAACCTCTCTGTACAAATTTACAATTTTTCCTTTTTGCATAATTGACAACTTACCAATGTTTTTTGCAATTTTGAAATCTAAACCTCCTAAAAGCTTAGGAAACATAAAAAATGACATTACAATGGAAAATGGTCTTATTGACCTTATTTAATGCAAAAATTCCAAAATCCTAAAGCTTAGACAACAACTTCTTGAATTGACAATTTTCATTCAATGGTGCTCCCGCATTTTGTATACATATATATATGACATAAGTTGACATTTTGTATGCTTGTTCATGCTTCCATTTTGAGCCTATCTTGCAATCATGGCATGCCACATTACCACATTTCTTTAAAGAATTCTGGATTGAAAAAAATCATGTGACCTTTGTCTATGCTAGGTTAACTCTTGTACAAGATGATTGTAAGTATTCTCTAGGTAAAATTATCCGCCATGTGGAAGAAATGAACAAAGAAGAAACTAACAAATGAAGAGAACGAAACCTTCAAAGAAAAGGAGAGTTCGAGTGGCGACATATCGTGAAAAGAAGAAATTGGAAAAGATTGATGAAAACAAGCCAATTGAAGAGGAACCTCAACTGTCAAAAGGAGAAAAGGAATTGGCAGCACAAAAGGCACGAATGCGAAAGCATAGTGGTAAGACAGATTCAAATACCGTAGTTGGAGACACACCCTCTACATGTTATCACTTCGCTTTCTCTTTATATTATATAACATCGTATCATGAACATATAAAAATGCACCTTCTCTTCTTTGTTATCTTCATTGTCTTCCTTCAAATTCAACTTCATCCATTTGCTTTCTCCTACGTAAATATAAAAATTTTAAACAAAGATATCATAGTAAAAGAAGACATTAAATTTTAAACAAAGATATCATAGTAAAAGAAGACATTTAATTAGCTGTTCTTTTTTAAAACTTATACAATTATATTTGATATATAAATTTATGAAAAACCAATTTTTTTTATTTTATCTAAAAAACAAATTTGTTTATTTTATCTAAAAAACAAAGTTCAGTAATTTATTTGAGACTTTTCCTGTCTACTTTTTACTTGAAAAACTATGTATACTACAAGACAAGTCAAAATTACAACCATATAAAATTATATTCCAAATCAACAAGATGTCTTGATATTAAGAAAAAATCGTATACTAATTGTAAATATAGCATAAACAAGTTCATAGTCTCAACAATGCTATAGCCTTATCATGGCCACTAGCCTCAACATCACCAGCAAAGTGTGGATAAGCACTGCAATCTCCCTCATACTATTTACCTTGGCATTGCTGCTATAAGTTCTGCACCCCAAGAATATGACAAAACAATTGAAGCATGTCATGTGGCATCTTTTCAATGGTCTTGTGATGTTGCTCTAAGACCTGCTCTGATAACTCTACAGGTTGAACACCATAGCTATTGAACACCATAGCTACGCAACAATCCACACAGCTCATCAACAAAATGTAATTGTGTAGCTGACTCTTGCGCATTAACATCGTCATGAGATATCTGAACATTTCCAACCATATGAATTGCATCTGCAGTGCAAGAAACCTAGGAATTAGTAATGCCTTAGATTAACACATGATTCATATAGCTGTAGAAAAAATATCATGATGATAAACTGCCCACAAATTTGTCCCACAAATTTGTGTAGTTAGATCAAAATTAGGGATCCCTAATTTCCACATCCCTTATAAAAGAAATCTTCACCTAACCCTATGTATCCACAATCACTCATACATTATATAAGTGATCTCTCTTGTTTGAAAGTCACCCATATATGACACTATGGAGGATTCAATTAGATTTAACTGAGTAAAGCATCTATCCACCAAATTCAACAATCAGATGCTTTTTAGTCATTTGAGATACAGACAAAAGATTCTTTTTAAGTCTAGGAGCATATAGAAGGTCCCATAGTTTCTTTCTTTCACCATTCATCATTTCCATCGTAAAGATTCTTAGCAGCAAGCTTCCATTTTTTATGGAAAAATGTACATTCAACCAATAATTTTTGTTATAAAGAATTCAACCAGAATGATGGTCAATCTAAGGCTTTTGTAGGGATCAGTAAGAAATTGTCGAAGGCCATAAGTTACAAGTACTGGGCATGTTATACTTAGCCAAAAGCAGGATCATAGAGTGATGACCAGATAAAGCGATTCTGGACATTGCTTATACCGATGGATTTTTTTGGATAGTCTTTCTGATGAGGACTAGCAGTTAACAAAGTTTAACATGGTAGAGGAGTTGTACTAACCTTCCTTTTCTTCCATGGACCAATTACGACCCTACATTAAAAACACTCCTGAATCTCAATGGAGCAGAAGAGCATAATATTACTTCAGAACTTCTAAAGGATGTTACCAAAATACAGTCACTTATTGGATGTACCTTCTTTCTATCACAGAGAGAGATATTGGATCCTATCAATTCCACTATTAAAATTGATGGAATATTTAAAAGACGTATATAATATATGATGAGCGAAAGGAAGGGTACAAGTGGAAAGTGTAACATGGCAACTTTGTTCTGCCAACAAGGAAGACTTAATAGTACCTACAGGGACCGACATCAACTTATTTACAGACTAGTGCCATCCAAGGATGAACTGGTTGTGCATTTGTATTATTAGAAAAAAAAAATTCCATGCCCTTTGTGGGATAATGGGCAGAGGATTTAATATGAAAAAACAGAGCAGCAAATAAGAATCACATACAGCAGCAAAAAAAAATGAATTCAATTGGAATTAAAAGCTGCTCAGAAAACACAGAAAAATGGACACAATCAGATTTATATTTATGTATTAAAACTGGAACAATTTTAGCAGAGCTTTGATGCCCTTTGTGTTCTTTCTTCTATCAGTTGCAGAGCTGCGTTGTTATTCCTTCTTGCTTCTTGCATGCAACAAAACGACCACAAAAATAGTAACAAAACTAAAAGCTACGTTGGACAGCAACAGAGTAATAAAATATTACTAATTTTACTACCCACAAAGTGTGTGAGAGTAAATGGGCAGTTAATACAGATCAAATCAAATCTCCCAAAAATATTCTCCAAAAGTTTCTAATTAAAGTTGCCTTTAATGCAGGTACGCAGTCTTAGCTGGAGGGAATTTGCCTAATTAATTAGTTGAGATTGAATATGTCTGACACCCTTCTATGAAAGAGTTGTAGAGATACTTCTTATTGAACATAAATTAAAAAGAACAAATAAAGAATTTTCTGGGGAGATGTAATATTTAATGTTGACTTCTCAATTACATGGCATTAAGAAGCAATAGGAGGAATAAAATAATACCAGCTGCAGAGCATTGGCAATCTTTTAATCCAGATGTAACATTGCCCGGATTCTGGTTGTTAAGCAATGCTGCTGAATTTTTTGATTCCACTATCTTTCTGCCTTCAATTCCATCATCATACTTAAACGCTTCCTGTATTTCAATCATAACAAGATATTAGTTTCACCATTCAAATATAGCTCAAGGAATCTACGTAATGCATGAAACAAATACAATACCAATATCAACGAAACCAGCAAACTATATCTTAGGACTCTTATAGTTAATGAAGGCTGGCATTGTAAATAATTAGTACTCCTTAAATCGGAACCATACAAATTTCTTAAGTTTTACGCTCCATAGCTGCTCCTGCTTAGTATTCAGTAGAAGGCTTGCCAAAAGTCCATTTCATTTCCACAATAACACTCTTTAAAGCAGGTCCTAATTGGCAGCAAAAAAATATACAAGTTTTGCACCAAAATTGTCTTATAAGGTTTTAGTCTAACTAAAGTTCTGCAAAAAGCTTTCGTGGATAGTCTTTTGTTTTTCTAATAAACTTGACTGAGGCAGGGCATTGAAGAATGTAACCAGTACTCGCTCAGAGTTTTCCTAATAGAAAAAAGAAAGAAATTTTGCTTGTCAGTTATTCAAATTAATTTAGGGAAGGCTTTTCGGCTGGTCATTTATATAAGATTGTGATCGAATAGAGGTTGATTGCAGAAAACCCACACAAGACACTTGATGAAAATCTTCATTGGGTACACAATGCTCGATGTTTGCTATTGATCAAAAGTGTCATGAAACTGTCACTCCCCTTAGCTGTCTACAGGTCATTTTAGATAGTGGTTATATTTTGTTGACTGTATTCATATTTTTGCCTAGCAGCAATTTTATGGTGCCTGATAAGAATACAATTATTAAACATAAAGGAATGCTTAAATCTTATCACATTATGACTAGCCACTGTAACTATTTGTTCTATCTCTCTCTGCAACTAACGCAGTCATTGTAAAGTTTGAGGTTTCATCTTATAGTAAGTTTCCTGATATCACTATCGTCTGCCAATTCAGAGACACAATATACAACTATTTGTAAGATAGTTTTTTCTGCCTTGCTTCGTTTGAATCGAATTTGACGACCTGTACAATTGTTTTCCTTTGTTCATGGACTTCGTTTTGACACAAAATGTTTATAATTCTTAGGTTGATTTACAAAGTATTAATCTTTGAATCCAATTGTGTATGAATCACCGCACATTTCTTTCTTTCCTCATCCATTTTGTATTTTTTCACCTTTGCTAAAATATTAGTGTGGAGTGTTGAGGCCTAATTATTCATTTTATTGATAACTCCATCTATGGAGATGGTGGTGATGTTTATGGTTGTCCTTTCCCTTTTGTTTGGGTTGTATCTTGTTTTTCTCCCCTAGAAGGTGTATGTTGCACTTGTTGGGCCTTCATCTCCTCTTCTATTAATACCGCATAGGCATTTTTAGTTACTTCCTTCCTCCTAAATACATTTTATACTGAAATTTAACTTGTGAAGAATCTGAAAGGGGAAAACATTTCAGAGTTATGTATAATAATAAATGCATGATGACTGAACAGAATGTGACAACAGTTAAGGTGAAATTCCTAATTTTCAGTGCTGCAGGGCTCAAGGGACAGTAAAATAGAAGGCTACTTTCTATGGATGAAGTGGAACAACACAAAAGTGAAGGAGATGTTTGGACAGTGCTTAAAGGCTGTGTATACAACATTTCCCCTTATATGAAGTTTCATCCTGGAGGTATGAATTCTTTATTATTGCTGCTTACAAGTCCTTTATCATATCTCAGTTTTGGTAGTTTTGCTGATAAATCCAATTGATCTGCAAAGGGATATTAAACACATCTTTTGACCAGAGAGATATTAGACAAGGTTGTCCTGGACTTTTAGTACAGGTTTCCAGGGCATGGAAGGTTAGATTAAGTGATAATGCAGGTATCCATTGTGTCCATCTATTGTGAGGTCTTTCCTTTGTACACTTTGTGGAAATGCACTTGAATATATCAACCATCTAAAATCAATCTTTGAGAACATGTAGTGCCTACATTGGGTCTAATCAAATGGAATTGTATACTTCTTCTTGATGATATCTTTGTTTAAAAAATTGTAATACAGTTTCCTTTACTTTAGTCATTTCACATGAACTTTTTTCATTTACCTCATGTTCTAACTTCTAAAAATGTCAATTTAGGTGCTTTGTTGGACATTTTGATTTTACTTACCCTTTTGACCAAAAGTAGTGGTAAGTATGCATAGATATGTCAAAGTTACAAATATGTGTACGCCTCTTACAATCAGGGTTTATCTTTCTTATTTAGACATTTTGCTTGTATAAGCTGTAAAAATTCTGTTTTAGACATGTTAAAAGTGGAAGTTACATTACTAAATCTTGAATGTAAACACATAGTGACTGCTCTATAAACCTGTAAAATGATATAGAATGTATTTCATTATAAAATTTATTGCCTATGTGCTCATTTTTTAATTTTTTGGCATGGAGATCTTGCAAAATGATATAGTACCTTGCTGAGAGTTTGGGTCAATTGACTATCAGCTGATCAACCTCTTTGTTTTGACCAAGTTATCCCAAATAGAATATGCAGGTAATTGGATTTGCATTGACTCTTCTTTGACATGCGTTCACACCATGATTTTCCACATAGCTGGATTCTTTATCTTAGTCATCTAAATCTAAAGCCAGATGGACTGGAGAAATGTGATGAGATTCAGAATCTGGCTAGAGGATGGAGTTGGAGTAGCAAATGTTTTTTTTTTTAATAAAGAGAAATTAATTTGAATAACTAAAGTCCTAGGTGTTTTACTACAAACATGCCTCATGTTGATTTTGATAGAATATATTTCTAATTCCTTTAAAGTATTGAAGAAAGTTTCCTTTTAATAAATGTTTTGTTTTTAGTCTCCTTTAATCTGTAACATAGGCAACAGATATTTATTTATCTTTCCTCTTAAACTATTAGTACTCCTAATGACAAAGGAGGGTAAAAGCCAAAGCACTATAAAGGTGGATGCTCCTGATTGTGCTACCCAACATTGACCAAGAATACAATTAACCACAGTTGCTGTTAATAAAACAAGGAGGTGAAATCATTAGTAATCTTCTAAATTCTGTAGAATTGTACCTTTAAGCAATACTGATATTTTTCAGCATCTGTAGGCAAACCAAAGAACTAGTTAACGAGTTAAGTATCCCAGCACCAGATTTAGACGACCAAAATTTCCCATCCCAGTAGCAGATTCAGATGCATTGGCTCCAAAATAATCAGCAACATAACAGATTTGCAAAGCCAGAAGGGGTAAGACAATAAAAAAAATCAGTTGGATAGGCTACTATACTATGTGGTTCTTGAAAACTTTGTTCTTACCTCTCCCCCTCTTGAAAATAGTTGAACACAAAAGAAAAGTGCAAATCCCCAGTTATACAAAGACATGCTTATGATTAATTGAGCAGATCATTACCAAAACTGTTCTGCCAGTCTTTGGCAGGAACTAAGCTGCCCTGCAGCTCTTGTAGTTAATGAAGGCTCACATTGTAAATAATTACTACTCCTTAAATCTGAACCATACAAATGTCTTAAGTTTTACGCTGCATAGCTGCTCCTACTTAATATTCAGTAGAAGGCTTGCCAAAAGTCCATTTCATTTCTACAATAACATTCTTTAAAGCAGGTCCTAATTGACAGAAAAAAAATATACAAGTTTTGCACCAAAATTCAACACCATAAACATAAAGTCTTTAAAGGTGAGGCCTTGAACCAGGTGGGCACTCTTCTACAAGAAAAATGATGTCTCAACCCATAAAAACTCCAGTTTCCTGCAATGACCGTCTCCTTGATGTTTTTTTTGACTTAAAGATCTAAAATTGTCTCAATGAAAAGGTATCTTTATTTTGCTGCCACATGAAAGTAATCTTGTTTGCGTAGAGACTATAATTCATAACTAAATTATACTTGCGTAAATGTCATCAGATATTAGAGAGTCTCAGTTGGTTATCAATGATTCTCGGTTAACTGTCAATCAGTTATAGTCCACTGTTAACAGTTTTAGTTTGCTGTCAAATGAGTTAGCATGATTATAAGAAGTCGTTGAAGTTTCTGCAACTATGTATTTGTATTCTCTGTTGATGAATAATGCAGTGAGTGTTTTATGTCATGGTTCTATTTTTTATTGTGATAACAATTTATCAGTCACAGGATGATATTGACATTGCCATCTGTCTGTATGTCAGAAAAACTATTTGAACAAACACTGTTAACATTGGTTTTGTAGAAAAGAAAGAAGATTTCCTCTATAATTATCTTATAATTATATACATTTTGATGAAATAAGTAAGAAGAAAGGCATATAAAAATCATGACAGGCCAGTGAACTCCCATTTTCCTACTAAAGCAAGTCCATAAAGCATATTTTCTCATTTTCAGTTCTGTGAATTCTACAGTTATGAGACATTGGTGTACCGATATAAAATATAACAGCATTTACAAGAGAAAAAAAGTGAACAGACAGTGTAAAAATTTAAACGTTATTAACAACAATTATTGTAATGGTCTCTCTTCCAATGATTGTTTAGAGAATAAAGAAACTTATAATAGGTAAGACAATTGCATATGATCTCCTTTGTTGCCATGAATGTCAGAAATCGTTTTGGTCTCCCCATATTTTTGGGAAATACGTTAGTGGTGGTGAATTACAACTACAGCCAAATCATACTTGCTCAACCCCCAACCAGACGCCTGCAAGTTACACCTGAAGGATAATCTATTAAAGCTGAACTATACTTAAACTCATTGATTCTTAGTCCTTGTTATAAAATAAAAGATTCTTCAAAAGAAATGTGGTTAAATGAGATAAAAACAATATACACGTGGAAACTATTATGCAGAAATTGAAGTCTTTCATTTTACTAATTCGCCATGTAGTGTTCTACTAGGTTTATGACAACATGCGAATTTGGATGTCTCATGCAAAACTGTGGTGCTTCTACCTGGGAAATGTCTACGCGGTGTGTTTCGTACCTGGGAAATGTCTACATGGTCAGCAATACTTGAGTATAAAAATAACTTTAATACCGACCATACTTTGCACCCTTTGAGCAAGCTATTTGCAAAGAATGTATGACCTAAAATACCTCACGAAATATCCAGAGCAGATTGATTATATAATGTGTACAAAAGTGAAAACAGAATTAAGAGGAGATAACAAATACATGCAATGTTTCGGTTTTGGCAGCATGCGCGAAGAAAATATAAAAAATGAAAGAACGAAAGGATAACTGGTGTTACCTGGTTAAAATTCGAAGGAAGCAATTCCTCAGGGAATTTGATGCGGTCTTTAGGAATCAACCACCGAATCGCTTGACAAATCTTTCTTTCATGTCGATCCATCTGGATTTGATCACACATGAATATCCTCTTCAGCTGTTCCGCCATCTCCTTGTTCCTGAGTTCCTCCTCGTCCTCCTCCTTCCTGCGTTCCTCTAACATCTCCTTCCAACATTCCTCCCTTCTCTCGCATTCCCTCTCCCAATATTCCTCCCAAGCTGCCTCCTCTTCCAATCTCCTGTCCCTCAGGTTTTCCTCCTCTATGCTCATTCTTATGTTTAATCTAGATTCCCTCCTGTAATTAGCCCTCTTCCTCTTATATCTGAATTCTTCGTCGCAATATTCACAGCATAATACATCTGAGCCCTCTTTATAAAGAATTTTTCATTTAGACGGCATTGGAAAGTTGGCCGACTCATAAAAAATTATAATACGCCAAATATGTTTCTTCCACATTTTTGGGGTTAATAACTTTCATATAACCGACAAAGTTGTAAATTATAATTTTAAATCATACCAATTTGTTTCGCGGAGAGGCAATCTACACTGACATCAAAATTTTGGTTAACATTTTGGGTTTTTAAAAAAAAATTGACAGGTGCTTGCCTATTAAAACTGTCAATATTCTAATAATTGAAATTTTATGGGTTATTTGGAAAGCAAGGAATGAGGACAAGTATAGTGGGGTTCGGAGGAATCTTACCGAGTCGAATAAAAGGCTCACACTGTTCAATGTTGCTTAGCAGGTTGTGGAGATCATGGAATTAGCAGAAAACAAATTTCTCAGGCTAATCCAGGATTGTACAGTGCTTGTACACCGGAAACAAAGGCACCTCAACTTGGCTGTTTTCATCCAAGCATTGAAGACCTTCAAAGAGGAGTACAGAGATCAAGGCAACAGGGAGAAAGGTTACAAAGACGCCAAAAGCTCTCAACTGTCCAACATTTCCAGCCATGAGACCGAGATAGTCTTCTCTAAAGATGAACTCGAAGTCATCAGTGCTTTAGCCAGTTGGAAGTTTGAATGTAACTATTAGTGCTGCATATTTTCCTTCTCATACAATGGGACTATTGTAAATGTATTGAGCTTCTAAATCTCAGTTTGCTATAAACCTATCACTGCATAAATGCTAAGGAAAATTACATAATTTAGTTCTTTTAATATGTTCATTAACCCAAAATTGAATCGAGACTCTCATATACAAAATTATTTTAAGTTATAAACATTAACGAGGGGTAATTTTTTTATTAAAGCAAGGAAACGTTACAAAGCAAGGTCATTAAATAGCCCTATCAAGTTCAACCAAGTGATCCAATTGATGAGACGGATTCAGGGTTAGTTGGCCTCGATCCACCAAATTTCAATCATGAATATGATTAGAAGCCCATTTAGCCAAGCAATCAGCAACACCATTCCATTCACGAGGAATATGAGTGAAAGAAATATACTCCAGAGAAGCACAGAGAGAGAATTTGTTCAACAACCAAAACCAGCTGCCAGCTCACATCATCTAAATGTCGGTATCAGAACATAATAACCCATCCAAAATAACCCTGGACAGAATAACTCGACCAAAATAACTCAAGGACAAAATAACCCAGGGTCATCATAACCCATGGATAGAATAACCCGTGGTCAAAATAACCCATGAACAAAATAACCCATGGTCATTTTAGATCAAGCTAGTAAAATAGAATATTAAAAAATGATTTTCATCACTATTGTCATGAAAAAGAAACTTTTCCCCTCTATTGGTAATTGTATATTCAACTGGTTTACTTGCTTGATCTAAAATGACCATGGGTTATTTTGTCCATGGGTTATTTTGACCACAGGTTATTCTGTCCATGGGTTATTGTGACCGGGTTATTTTGTCCCTGGGTTATTGTGATCGGGTTATTCTGTCCAGGGTTATTTTGGTTGGGTTATTATGTCTCGTAACTCTAAATGTCGCATTTTCAGTAAATTCACCACAAGCTGGGAGTCAGACTCAAATATGATCCTTTGCCATCCCAATTGGTTGCCTTGCTCCATAGCCAATAAAATGGCCTAATCCTCCATAAGATTATTAGTATGAAGACCCTTATAAATAGAGAAGATAAACTGAACATCTCTAGAGCTATCCCGACCAACACCCCCAATGCCAGCATGACCCGGATTTCCACGTGAAAAGCCATTTGAGTTGATTTTTAGGACTCCATGAGGAGGCGGAGTCCATCTTCCCTCCCTATTCACCTTCGAGGTAGGATGTCTACATTCGTTGCACATGAGTTGTCGTTGCGGAGGAGGAAGATGAAGACGATTACAACAACCAACATCTTGAGGGTCCACCAGCATAGGCATATCACACTTAGCCACAATAGTTTCCTCTAAAGAATTATGAAGAATTTTCCACCATAGGTGAGGGGCCTTCAACAACGAATCCTACAAACTCTGCTTATTCCTCTCCAACCACAAGTTCTAGATAATAAAGGATGGCCCAAGAGCCCAAGCAGCCTGAAGAAAGGAGGTAGACATAGGGGCCCTGTCCCACCGCTCCCCAAACTCCACCAAGGAGGAAGCATGCCAATAGGTCGTATTCCACAACCCCCACCAAAAATATCAAATCTCCTTAGCATAGGAACATTGGAAGAAGAGATGGGAAACACTTTCTTCACAACCATGACACAGAACACACAGAGAGGGGCCATGAAAATCACACTTACATAAATTATCCCAGGTAAGACACCGGTTTTGAACCACTAACCACATTAAGAAGCTCCACTTGGGCCATGACAACTTGTGCCAAACTTGCTTCCACCAAGGGACCTCAATGTCCCCAAACAATTGCCTACCCAACTGCTTATAACTAGCTGACACATAGTACTTTCCAGACAAATCCGAACTATCCCAAGCCAAGACATCAGGTCCCCTCAAAGAATTAAAAGCACGGGAAGCCAGAAGCTAGGAAAGCTCATGTCTATCCCCCTTAGACCCTCCAGGTGGTCACTCAGAAGAATGATTTTGGCTAAAACTTACAACCAACCCACCATGTTGTGCCACCTTATAATGCTCCACAGTATCCTAGCCAGACGCAATACAAACATCACAAAGGGACTGGAGGTGAGGAAAATAAGAGAGAATAGGAGGGTGACAATCCTAAAAATCTGACCAAAAAAGTGCACACTTAATTAGCTGCACCCCCCCTTTCAAAGTATGCCAAATCATAGAACCACTCTCTTCTAGAAGATAGCGAGGAACCTCAAAAGAAGCAACACCTCGAAGATATTTATGGTTGAGAATACAAGCTCATAACTGATGTTAATTAGTACATCATCACCAATAAAACTTAGCAACAAGAGCTTTCCCATTCAAAATAGCAGAGCGTAAACCAAGACCACCCTCCTGGTTTGGTCTACACATAGAATCCCACTTAACCAGGCTCCACTTTGAAGATAACAATATGCAGTGATATAGATTTGGTTTCGTTATTTTTTTGTTTTCATCATTTTTGGGGGTTGGGAAGTCAGATGTTCTCGGCCGCGTGGTTTTGAGCATAACTTTTGCATACGGAATTAGATTTTCGATTTCGAAGAGGCGTTGGAGAGCATTTGCAATGTACCAAAAAATGGTTTAGTCATATTATCATTTTTTGGTGCAAGGAATGTTTAGTAGAACTTTTTGATTATTTTTAGATGGTTGAGATTTAGGGTGTGACTGTGTGAGCATTTGGATGATTCAAGGGGAAAAAAATTGAGGGAGTACATGTTTTTATGTGATATTTATGATGGTACAACTGATTATCTGTTTGGTGCTTCCTAGTATAGGTTTATAGGTGTTTTCAGAGTTGGGACTTTGATGGTGAGAGGTACACAGGCTGTCTTTGATTTTGAGGACATGATTTGACATGAGTGGAGACTTGGAACTTCTTGTATGGGTGATAGTAGAGTGCAGATACAATGATGGCTATGGTTATGGTGTCATGGATATGCAGGTACATTTATGCATTGGCACAAAATGATCATGTATGTGGTTGTTTGGTGGTGTTATGGGTTGATGTTTGGAGGTTTCCCTTATCTCCTTTATGCTTGTTTGGTTCCTTGACTATAGTTACTCATTTGTGTACATGGTTGGGAAATCAAATCTCTGGTTGATTTGGTGTTTGAGTCTTGATATCTATAGGATTATCTTCTTTGATATCTTGCTTTGCAGTTTATTAATGTGACGATAATTTTTCATATTTCAATGGTTAGATCTATGAGTTATGTAGCTTGTAGGTGTGTACAACATTCTGGGTTATAGCAGGATGACTTAAATGTGGGCTGTTTATATCCACCAAGTTTGATTCATTGTTGTTGCATATTTTATTAGTTGGCCTTGTTTGTGGTCATTTGTGCATTAGTATGTTGCTTTAGGATGGGAGGATAGATCACGATGTCATGATAGTTTGGTTGCATTCATTGGTTATATAATTTAAGTGGGAGCTTTTGACAGTGATGATTTCGCGATGTTGGATTGGTTTGGTTTATAATGATTTGATGGTGGTTGTATGTATCTTCTTGGTTTGGTGATCTTGGTTTCACTTGTATGTTTATGAAATTGCAGTTGAGTGTGTAGACTTGGATGATCTTCATGGAGGAGATGGTAGTCATGATGCCATGTGTATCTCGATATCACGATTCAGTGGGAGTTGTTGTTAGTGGTGTGCATGCATCATTGGTGATGGTTATCTTCATGTGATTGGAGACATGGTTTCTTGGTTTAGAGTGTGTTTGATATTATTTCATGGTTTACTCTTGATTCTAGATTAGAGTTTGGCATATTACATGTTCTCTTGAGACCAAGATTTTTAAATTGGTGCATGTGACGTCTGAGGAGGATATGGTTAGATCATGTTGTCATGATAGGTTCTTGATTCTACGGTTGGAGCTTTAACATTGATCTTGGTGATTATCTTTGTATTGAGTACATTGATCATTTGCTTGATTACTTCATGATAGTTGTATATTTCATTTGTTGTTTTGTATGCATTTATTGGTTATAGGTGCTCATGGATACTTGGAGATGTACGTGATGGTTTGAGTTCTCTTGTGGGGTGTTGCCACAATAGTGGTTTACACTTTCTGGGAGATCTTGATTTTTGCTGAAATCGTATATTTTTAGAAAATATAATGATTTAAGCCTTGAAAAGTTTCATTTAAAAGATTCCAATTGAAGAGGGTTTGATCAAAGCACCTTAGACCAAGCTCCCTTGGATAGAACCCTACTAGTTTTAAACCATACCTATAACGAAGTCTCCTTTACACCTATCAAAATGCTGATAAAAAACCACTTTTGATTTACCTTTTGGAGATCAAATGAATTCATTTAAAATTTATTTTTTGTAAATATGCAGTCCTTATTATAAGCTTCCAAAAAATTATAATTATAATTAAATTAAATTTGATTACTATATTTATTTTTTATTTCTTGCGAATGTAGGTTTTTCACAAAAAATAAAGCTCTATGTTCCGCAAATGTGGAAAAATAGAAGATTATCAAAAAAAAAAAATGTTCAGGTTGGGTATTGATGTCCTTGATCCATTAAGAAAAACATATTTAATAAAACACTATGAAACCAAATGAACTGGTTAGATATTGTAGTTACAAATCTAAATTCAAAAAAATTAAAATTTTATCCTTCATACAAAAAAAGTTATGTTGTATATGGTGAGCATCACTCCTTAAAAATGTTGTTTACTAATAAAAACTAGTTTTCGAAGGAGATAAAAAAAAAGTGCAATCTGATTCCAAAATTTTTGAAAAAAATATATTTAGAATCTATATACAAAACTTCAAAAATCACTAGTTTGCATCATCTTCAAATTCCTTACGATTTAGCCACTATAGGAGCCCGAAAGTGAAGATTTAGTTAAAAAAAATTAGTTCAATGTCCAGTTTGTCCAAAAATTGTAAATTAGTATTGTGGGATCACCCTGTGATTAGAGACATCTACTTGAGACAGTTACTCTTTGGAGGTTTTAGCAAGAAGATCGAGGAGATTTCACCTAGATATGGATGTGAGTTCATGATGGACCTATATAGGAGATTGTTCTGGGAGTGAGTCATGATGACTAGGTTATCCTGGAGGAGTATTCTTCTTCCCCACTCTTGGTCTACTCAATATTTTATCATTTGAGCGGTGGGTAAGTGCACCAAGATGGTTCCCAAAAAGGGGAGTTAAGTGGACAATTTTTAATGAAATCAGGAAATACTGACCTTGGACATGAAATTGATGATACTTACATTCAAAATTTTGAGATGGAACAAAAAGAAGGATTCAAGTGCTCCGAGTCTACTTTCTAAACTACTAATTTATTTTGAAAATGGTTGAGATTAAGGGGTTCAAATGAGGGACGTACACAAATTGGTGTTGTTTTTGTTAGAAAAACATAACATAGCAACTCTTGTACGACCCTCGTACGGTGAACTTTTTTTTAGTATTTTTAAAATCACAATGGTCATAAGTTAGCTAACAGTATGTAGTTGATGCACGATTTTTCAGATAATTTTTTAATGAATATTTTAATTTTTACTAATTTTCGAAGTGGACATTTCCTGAAAAATAGAATTTTGGCCGTGCTACCCCTACAAATTTTGGAAACTAATTGAATTTTATTTTTTATTTTTTTTAATTTGTAGAATGGAGTCTAATTTCTAAAAATGTAATTTATTTGAAAAATTGATTAACGGTTAATTTATAACGAAAAAAATACTACACACTGCTTTTTGGCAAAAAAAAGACATACAAATAAAATAAATTATGGATGAAAGGCTTAATATTTTCAGAAAGTGAAAAAAATTGCATCGTTGAATAGCAAAGAGAGAACCCGACATTACCCATGTGTTTGATTTTTTTGATATTGAACCACGTGCAATCCTGATGGTGAGCATGAACTCGATTATGTGAAATATGGTAGATTTTTTAGAAACACGTCTCTGATCGTTGGGAATGCCCTCCAAGCCTTTGGGTTGGTATTCCAAGGCAAATACCAAGCCTAAGGCTCGGTAATTCCCAAAGAAAGATATAACGCAAGTGTGTTATAACGCACTCGCGTTATATCTTAGTTTTGACATGTTTTGTGAATGCATTTTTTGTGTTTTGTGAATGCATTGACAAAACGCAAGCGCATTATAATGCGCTCACATTTTGGTCTAATTTGAATTGTTTTTCTTCTCTTTTTCTTATCTCTTTTCTCTTGTTATTGTTCAGGGAAACTATATACATGAAATAAACATTTAAGTATAAGTTGACATTTACATATGGATATTTACTTTCTTATACTTTAAGTTATATTTCATGTATATAGGCAGGATGTTTGAGAGTGGCTTCAAATCTCTAGGAGTTATAATGCAAATTCTAGTTTTTGGAAGATCTTAAAAATTTCAGACTTAGTCAAATTTCAGTAATCAGGAAGTCAGATTTTTGTAGTCAACAAGTTCTATCATCTCTCTCTCTCACTCTCTCCTTCTCTCTACTCTATATCTCTCCACTCCCTCTCTCTCTCCCTTCTTCCCTCTCTCTTTTCTAGTTTTTGGAAGATCTCACAAATTTCAAACCTAGTCAAATTTCAATAATCAGGAGGTCAAATTTCAGTAATCAAAAAATTGTATTATTTCTCTCTCTATCTCACTCATTTTTATCCCTTACACTCTAGACCTCTCTCTCACTATCTCTATCCCTTTTTTTGACTCTCTCTCCCTTGATCTCAATAAATCTCTCTCTGTCTCTCTCTCCTTTTCCCTCTAATTCTCTCTACCTCACTTCTCTTTCCCTCTCTCCCACCTTCCCTCTCTACTTATCTCTATCTCCCTCCCACTCTATCTCTCTCTCTACCTACCTACCTCTCCCTCCATCACGCCCTACCAGTCTCTCTATTTCTCTCTAGCTAACCTCTCTCTCACGTCCCTCTCTCTCCCTCTCTTCTTCCCTATCTACTCTCTATCTCCCAATCGCTCTCTACCTACCTCTACATCCATCAAACCTTACCACTCTCTCTACACCTCTCTCCCTCCCTCCCTCATTCCCTC